>VZRL01003729.1:258763-326925 GCA_013397895.1 Origma solitaria | reverse complement strand
AAAAAAGGAACTGCAGTCACCTTCTCTTCTTCCTACTTCTGTTACCATGTTGTTAATTCCAACTGCGAAGCCACTGACCCCTGAAATTATTTTCACATTCTTGGAGAACACATGTGGCTTTTCCTTACCTTTACATTTCTAGAATTATTCCTTCGCAATTTATTGTGCCCCCTAGAAAATACTAATTCACACAGGTGAATTAACAAATATCCCAACTTTGCCTTAATTTTAGCCTTAGAGACCTAATGACAAAATTCTGAGTTCAGCTTGAATTATTTCTCACTAGAAACATAAAACCAGATTCAGCACATGTAACACTGCTGCAGCTTAGGCACAGCAAGATATACCTTGAACTTTCAAATCCCTACTCCTTATTTGTACAAGCCAGGCTATGAAAACAGACACCTCTAATGAATTCACTGAGAAATCCTTAGTAGAAGTAACAACAGCAGACTTAGAGCTATAATATTTAAAGCAACTGCAAAATTGTGCTTTCATCAGGAAAGGAACAAAAGCTTTGTTAGTTTTGAAGCTTACATTTATATTCAGCATAATAATTCAAAGTACTATTGCCTGCCACTATTAGGACACAGAGGTCAAATATGGCAAGTAAAAAAAAAAAAAATTACATTCACAAGCTATACAAAAGAGAAAATAGGCTCAAATTGTATGAAGTGCAGTGACATTATTTAAATGTCTTTGTTAATCAGGGTCCTGACATAAGAGATGGTGCTGAGAAGAATTTGCTCTTCAGACTCTTCTCAGCATGGGTCAAATCTGCTTAATATTCCAAACGCTGAGTCTAGCTGAACTGCATTACCCCTTTATGATCTCTCATCTATTTTTTTTTCTCCTTTGAATTCAAGATGCACTGGTATTTTCAGTTTTCATCACTGCTAAAGGGCAGGGAAGTTATAGTATAAACAGTGAAGCTCCTTTCATGCCTTGTTTATAATGATTTATACATTATATAGCTGTTAGACCTGCAGAAATTTTTGTAGAGATTCAGAACACCAAAAAAAAAAAGAGAAGTTTGGGAATATTTACATTCAACCTTATGTATTTTTTTCAGTCTCTCAATGAGAGACAAAGAATAGGACTATCTGCTGATTCATGCATGAGAAAATAAGAGTAATCTAGTTTCCATCCTATGGAGCCACAAGAGGGTGAAGTCCATGCAAAGTAAAGAACAATGGAGCCCACAGAGCATTTAATGTAGAGATGTTCCTGTGTACTTATCTACACCCACATGAAATACGCCCATGAGGGCTATGAAGGATGTTTCAGGTGGGCAATTATTACTCTTACATGGAAGAACAGACAATAAATAAAAAGAGCAAAGTCAAGCAAGTGGCACATCTTAGCCAGTAAATTGGTCTCTCCATTCACCAGCACAGTTTGTGGAGAGGAAAAAAAGAATTCTTTAAAATAAAAGTTAGCTCTAGTCCTCCTGTTGGTCCCATACTGGAGAGGATGTGCTCTGCAATTACAAGATCAAGACCTTGTGTTCTTCTATCACTCCTTCTTCCCCCAGCCATCCACAAGCTTTTTCGCTGCCAGCTGCTTTCCCATCACCCAGGCTTGCTACCTGAGGGCTCTGGAGGCTTTTTTTGTTTCCCTGCCAAAACACTCAATCCATAAAAGACTTTCTCCTGTTTCAAACAAGACATACAGCGCATTGAGGGGACATGAAAGAGCAGCTGGCCAGTTTATTTTGATTTATTGGAAACATTATGGGATTGCCCAAAGGCCTAGGTCAGAGTCCAGTTGTGTTCAGAGCTGTTCCAGCCTGTCTGCAGCAGTGCAAAGCAGGAAGATGGATGAGGTTGCTCGAGACAAGATGAGATCCAGCCCACCAAGGACAACTGTTTTCACAGTGGGGATTTAGGAAGGCCATATTACTGTAAAGACCAACTGCACAGTTGTGGAAGATTTTGATAGCCTGATCTAACTGCAAGATTTGAGAAAGTGCAATGACACAAATCAGACTGATATGACCCTTTCAGGCATTCAGATAAACGAACTAAGTTTTCACATTACTGACCAATACTTGTTTAAAGCAAATTTCCAAAATATTCCTCCTCAGAATCAAAACCAATTCAATCCTAACTACTCACTTCCCAGAATGCATATCATGTGTTTACACTTAATCGTTATTTTTAAATTTGCAAATAGAGTGGGGAAAGCCACTTAATTCAGCTTTGAGACAAGTTTCAGCAAACCAGTATAGGTCACAAGGACCTCCACCCATGATGCAGAAAGAGTGGCATATTGCTCAGGTGGCTAGGGTTACACAACAGAATATTTTCCATCTTTTCTAGGTCTAATATATATTTCATTATTTCTTCTCTGTGGCTCTGATCCCTGCTGTAAATACTCAGCCCCAGTGAGAGCTTAGGCGCTATAATGAGAGCTTTGCAAGTTAGGAGGAGACACCAAAGTGTTGGAAAAGCTGAAAATGTTTTAATACCTTCTTTCATGACCAACACAGGTGGTAACAGCCAGGTGCTGTAGCTGGGACACTTCTGGGAAGGAGGGGCATGCCCAAGACAGTCTATATACAACATAATATAAATGCACTGTGTTTTATTGGAGATTGGATACTTGCACTTGATTTGTTTGAAAAGCCCTCAGAAGAACAAAGCAAAATATAAAGAACAGATCACAAGGAGAAGTGTGAGATAACAGGAGGAAGGATTTTGAAAGAGGGGAAAGAGGTTTAAACATATTTCTTCCTCTCCTTACAATTTTCTTCATGGTGGTTTTACCTTTTTCAGGACTGGCTTCAGATGGGGAGTATTTAAGTATCAAAAAAGAACTCTTCCCTTCCGAGAACCAGTTTCACTAAATGTAATGTTGACAGGCACTGTACAGCTACGGTGTGTATTTGGGAAGACATAATAAATACGATCTGAAAAGGTCACATCTCACACAGGCACCTTTGACGACTCATGCAGACTCTCAAAATACAGCTCAGAAGTAGATACAGTAACACCTTCCTTCCCTCCAGCGTTCACAGTAAGTAGGGTTTCAAAACCACTTAAATTTCCTATTAAAAATCTCAATTCAGGAATACACCCCACTTTGATTTAACACATTCCTAGAAAGGCAGTTGTATTCCATGCAGCAGTACAAGTTCAACATGGAATTATTTCTTTTCATAGCAAAAAACCCAAAACCTATGGTTTTCAAAGGAAAAAACAAATAGGCAACAATACATTTATGACATCTTGCTCACACCCTTCTGCCATTAAATATTTAAGAGATTAATGACACATCTAATTATATAAAAACAATAAAAGACTGCAAAGCTTTTAAACAAAAATCATGTGCTATTTGATTTCTGTTCTTTTTTCCACGGTTAGCTGTTGGGATTGAAGGGGTTAATTTATTGCCTGAGACAGAAGACCTTATCTTAGCTTGCTGGTTATGTAGGCATGTCTAGGTTGCTAGGAGTTTAAACTATCAGCTTGCAAATGGAGCTATTTCAGATCCCAGGTGATCCAAAGAATAGGTCTCCTCCTGCACTAAACGATGCAGGGATTATGAGGAAAAAAAATTGTATGCGATCCTATAATCAGACAGTGCACTGTAACATATAAGCAGAAAGCTGCTGAATTAAGGCGGCACAGGAAATGCCAGAATTACATTTGTCTACCTCCTGAACACTTGATTTGCACTTGATTTTTATATATATATAATTTTTAATATTCACAACTACTGTGTACAACACACACAAAATACAATACACTGCTGGGTAATAATGATACCTCAGGTGTGCAGCTCCTGTCTGTTTATCGTCCTGGTATTTTTCTTATTCGGACATGGATATTCCAGTGGTTAATAATATAATATCTTCTGTATATCAGCTCATTCATGCATATGACCACTTGATTGCCTCACATGCACTGCTTAACCTAATTATCATGAACACTGATGTCTCGAGAATTTTCTGTGCCTCCAAGATCTGTGCTGTGGCAAACAGGCATTACTATCTAAGCAATTTCTGAGCTTGGTCACAACACAGCAAACCTGTGCCACTTGGCTAAGCCAGATGCATCCTTGATAAACACTGCTGAACCACTGCCAGCAATGTTCTGCGCCCTATGATATTGTTTGCATTAAAGCAAAAGCTAAAACATCTATAGAATAAGAAGAGCAGAAGCTTTGGGGAAATGGGAATTGCTGCTGTGGTTTTTGTCTAATAATTTACACAAGCATGAGAAACACCACGAAGTACTTAGTAAGGGGGGGAAAAATGCAGGCTTGAGTTTTGCTGACAATGAAAGTAATCAGACCCTGTCACACAGTATATAAAATATGTTCAAACACATACTTGACTTTAATTTATTGGTGCTAAAGCTCCCACTGAATTAAAGTGGAGTTCAGGGTGCTAAGCACCCCTGTAAATCAGAAGCTTCATGCACGTGTGATTGTGGTCCCGGGCTGCCTGTTCAACAGGAAATCACTTTTATCATCACAGCGACTCGAGGAGAGAAGCCCATGACCAGAATGCTTTTCTTATCTTCCAAATCTGTGACTCTGTGTAAACTATTTCTACAGGAAATAAATCTGTAATGGCAGCATCAATTATTACAGTTTCAATTAAGGTACTGAATGGCAGGAGATGCCATGCGTAGCAGAAATGACTAATTTGAAAAGGGAATAATATACATTTTTTAGATAAAGCTGAAGTAATTTTTTACATTTTCTTAAAATAATTTACTCAGGATATTTATTCTCTTTTCAACAAAGGAGATGACAGCATCCACACATGATAAAAATCTCCTCTCTTCCTCTTCTAGACAAAGGTAGAGACGCAAGGCTGGTTTTCATATGCAGGCTCATCAGTTATTAGTTTTGCTACATTCCCAGCTCTTGCCAAAAGGCTCAGCTTTTCCCTTTTCCTTAAAAATCAATGTAAAAATCCTTAATATGTGATCCTGAACTGAGAAACCACACAGAGATTGACTAAATATATGTGCTTGCACACGTGTTTAGATTGCCAGAAATTAATAGCTTGTGCACCATTATCAGCTAAAACATTTTCATGTTCGCCTGCATGATACATAACTGTTGGGTTTTACATGAAGCAAAACAACAGTCCCTCATTTGCAATGTATTGGATTCGTATAAGGTTTTGAGGTAAAAAGTAATGATGGCAAAATTAATTTGCAGAGATTACACAGGTACTGATCCGGCTCCCAGCGAATTCAGCAAAACTCCTCCATGTGCTAAATGCCCTCCATTCAATCCACCTCCTCAAACCATCAGCCAAGTGGTCGAGAACGCAGGGCATTCCCTGCAAATGAGTAGTGAAGTGATAGTGCTGCTAATAACAGTGTCCTACATGTATATAGTGCCCACCACCCCCAAGGATGTGGGAATATCTGCACCCCCTGCATAAGGAGTAAAAGTCACACAAATAGGGCTGCCCAACAGTGCCCCAGGTGCTGACTTTGGTCCGGGACAGCAGACCATTTCTCTCCAAAACCTGCATGAAATTTTCCACTCAGACAAAAAGGAATCTCTCTGATCTCTCAAGACACGAAAGAGCAGCCCACGTTAAACTTCATACGACTCAGGTTCCTCTCATGCCTGAGTTTCTTCCCTGCCTATATTTCTCTGCTTTAACTTTTCTTTCCCTCCAGTCAACTGTGAACATATATATGAAGATTAGATTTTTGGGAAGCACCTTCAACTCGATTCACTTCAGTTGAATCTTCAAATGCTCAGCCTCTTTGACTATCAGGCCATAAATATGAGAGAAGTAAATATCTGTACTCTGAAAACTCTCCCCTTCTCTCTTTGTGACAGTGCTGCTCATGGCTCCCCCAGGGACTGATTTATCCACAAGACTGGCATTTTAAATTCAACAATATGCAATTCATTTCACAGTCCTCAAAGATAACAAATACTCAGTTTTAAATTATTGAATCATTCATTTAACTTAGGATGCCTGAAAAATATCATTTTTATGGAAAGTAATAAATTGTAATTGCAAGTAATAAAAATGTAAGTAAAGACAATGTCTGGATGAGCCACAGAGAAAATACCTCATTCTGTAAGTGAATGTCTTTAATTAATGATGGTTTCTAATGGTAACACATTATTTACAGAATTAACACTTTTTGTATCTATCTGCTAACCCCAATTTTAAATGTTATTTCAGCTAAGACAATACTCATTTCACTGAGTTCAGCCTTCCTGGAAACAGCAGGAAGCAGTGAGAGGCTCTGGCTGCTCGAGACCCTGTACAGAGCATTTTCAAGTGGGCACACAACCCCACGTAACCCAGTGAGCTGTCTGGACTCGTGCAAAGGTTCATGTTCAGACCTTTGACTGGGAGGTGATGTAGGGACTCCTGAACACTACACATTAAGCAAATGTGTCTATTACAGTGGCAGCCCAAGTCACGCTGATGTAATCCAGGCCAGGATCCTGCAGGGACCATTACTGTCCCGCTGGCCTGGATGAAGCTGCAGTGTTGGACACATTGGCCTTGTTGTAAGAATACAACAGACACTTTTCCAAAACAATAGAAGCATTTCCAAACACTCCCAAGTGGTTACATCCAAAGGCCATATCCTGCTTAAGAGACCAGCAAAACTCCAATTGTAGAGAGTAAGGTGTTCACATTGGTTGTTGCTGTACTGCTTGTACAAACCAATAAAGTATTGTATTTATCAATGCTGGTGGCTGCTAGTCTAGTATTATGACTTATTACTGCGAGATTCAGAATTAGAGTCTATATTGTCTCAAAATTTACTGGTGATGATACTCTGTCAGCATAGAATGATTCCTTGCACCATTTATTTACGAGGCCTGGCAATAATGATACTGTCTTATTAAAAAAAAAAAAAAAAGGAATCTTGACTTTCATTTTTCATGAAGTATTATTCTGTAATTAAGGCTACTCTTGTTTTTTGTTTATTTGTTTCCACTTTCCCATTTGGATTCAGCTTCCAGCCTACTTCAGCCAAATCTTGTATTTCTCTACTAGATTATAGAAGTAACCAATATTTTCAACACATTAGGCCTTTTTTGCGCTGTAAACAAATTATCTCTCTTTCCTTGAGAAAAGCAGAACAGATGGAGCTCTAAATTTCTCACTATAAGCATTCTCTCAAAATTATTTTTCTTGCCCATTTGTTCATCTTCTTCAATTTGTCAACATAATTTAAACAAACGTGGACACAAAACTGAAGAAGATATTCCACTAGTTGCCTGACTAACAAAACATATATAGACAAAATCACTTCCCTTTCCCTAAATCACCATTTTAATCTGTATATCCATGATCCACATTAGACTTCTTTGCCCCAGCTCTCCCAGAAAGCCTCAATGAGCTGTTTGCCTGGTACAACACCTTTCCCAACAAAACAGATATCCTCATTGCAACTGCCAGCCTCCATTCTCCTCATTTTTTATTTTTTCTTTTCTTTTTGAATGGCCCAAGTTGGCAATGATTCTGAATTCTCTGGTAGAACTCAATTACTATCCACCATTCCAACAGTCTATTAGTCATCTGGAAGTTTCTTTACTGGCAGCTAGAATATGTATATCTCCAATTTATTGACAAAATTGTGGATGAGAACTGAGCCAGCACCTATCCCTAAGGAATTTCAGTAAAACAATCTTACTTAGGTCTCATCATTATTTTGGGATTGGAAAGCATCCTTCTATCCAAATATAGAGTAAAAAAATCTAAAAAATATTTTTAAAAAGTATGCAAAGCCAGTCTTTTCAAGGCATAGTGAATGATGGGCTTAATTATGTAGAAATGTAAGGGCTGTGCATGAAAATACCATTTTTGAATGAAAAACTGCCCTTAAAATCAGAGCGTTTTCAGCAAAAATCTTGTGTTTTCCACAATTCAATGTGCATTAGAAGAACACAAAACAATCATGTACAAAAACATGAGAATGTATATGTTTATACTCATTTGGACCACAAAGACAAGAATTAACAAAAAATTTCAAATAACTGCAATACAGTATATGAGGCATAGTAGATGGAAATACATTAATGCTTCCATAATAGTGACATTTTATTCAACATGGGCTCTGTAAAGGATATAAATCCTTTCTGCCTGTCTTGAGTCCCTAGGCCCAAAATAGCACAAGATTAACTTTCATAACAGACCTTTTTCTTGGAGGAGGGGGAAAAGGCAGAGGTAAAAATGCTGTGTCAGTGTGACAGGGGAAGTTTGAAAACAGATATGAGTTCATATCAGGAAAAATACCAATCAAAATATTTACTCTTTTTCAGACTACTAGAACTGCAGAATTCAGGAAAGCACTGAAACATGAAGCCCATTCATTCCTCTGGATGCAGCAAATGCAATTTACAGCAATGCTAAAATATTTCTTGGAGAGAAAAGCTTCTAAGGGGTATTCATGCTACACTCCTGACTCCACCTCAGTTCCTCCTCCTTTGCTCTCCCCACTCACCTAGAGAGGTGGCCAAGGCAGCACATCTCTGGGTGAAATTTGTAATATAATCAGGAAGACGCCACAAAGCTGAATATTTGATGCTGGCTTATTATTCCCATTGTGCTTCTGCAGGTTGAGTGTCCCTCCCCCAGCCTGCTCTCGTCCTCCTTCCCCCTCCAGAGGCACAAACAATTTTAGCTCAAAAGCTGCATTACCTCTCATTTTATGAAATTTCTGCAAGGAATAGCCTTTAACCCATACTTTGCCTCCTCCCCTTCCCTGCCAAAAGCTTTATTCATTCAATCCTTTTTCAACCTCAATTACTTCCCATTTAACAAATGGTTGGTGTAGCAGTGAAGCCCTACAGTAAGAACAAAGGTTGGTGCTCCATTGCAATCTCTTCAGGGTAGAATTAAAGGCAAATTCTCTATCAGAGAAAGCCACCTCTCCTCGATTTTTCTGTCACCACATTATTATTATACAGCTTGTCTCTGAAAAGAAGGCTCTCAGGGTGTCATGAACTCTCAGAGAATTTCTAGTCTACAATACCTTTCAGTAAAAAAGAGAATGCTCCAGAGAGAAAATAACCTTTGTGTAAGGAAAGGTTTGTTCTCCAATATTGTCTGAGCATTGGCTTTCCGGGGGAAGAAATGAGTCTTTGCATTTGCATTACCAGAGCGTAGGAACAGGTCCAAAAGAATATGAGTGTGCAGAGCCCGAGCTGCTCTGCTCCCTTCCCTCTGTCTCAGGGACGGGGGCACTCTGCAGGGTCAGGCAGCACAGCTCCAGCTCCACAGCAGAACACACACAGGTGAATTCGGAGAACAGGAATCCTGCTCACTTCAAATCATGCTCTTTAATCACACAAAAAAGCCACGTCACTTACATCTCTTTCCCAATCTCATTTGAAGGGATTCCTAATTCCTTGTCCCTTGTCCCTCAGTCATTCTCTTATATTTTACCCCCAGTTTTAAATACTTCAAATGCAGACATAAATTCCTGCCTTTCCAAGCATGTCTACAGCAGCAGTTTACGTCAGGACAACAGCATCCTCATGGAGACAAATTAGTGATACTCCAAAAGAAACCTAAAGTGTCTTGTCTAAGGAAAATAAAGACAGTTCATAGCAAGTATCATTCATACAAATACAAACAGACACAGAAACACACAGAGGAAAGAACAGAGCACAGACAGAAGTGAGAGATATTCTTAAAATAGGGAGGAGAAAAAAAATCTGGATATTCCAAGCTGTGCGAATTGTTAAATTCCCTTTGAAATAAAAGGAACTCTGGTAATTAATTTCAGCTAAAGATCTGCCCCTGAGAAATTAAAAGCACCTCTCAACCTGCTCATATCCTACTTTCTGAGTTATTTTAATTATACCTAAAGTTAGGGAGGTTATTATTTCTATTTCATATAGTTTTAAGTACTCCAGTGGTCATTTTAATGAATTTTGTTTTTCTCTTTTCTTTTAAAGGGAAAAGTTTTCTTCACCCAAATGAGGAAAAGACTGTGGAAAGGTAAAAGGAAGCTGAAATGGTTACTGGAGTAAATTACTTATAAATACATAGGGAAAAGTAAACAAGAGGAAAAGAAAATTAAATTTTGTAGTATTCAGATTCAGGTTCAAGCTCGACAAGAAGTGTGATCAAAATGTATCCTCCCTTGAGAGTTACAGATTACTGAAGACAGTGGCACTTCATATGCTTTTCCTAATACTGTTTACAAATTACATCCTTCTGGGAGTTGTAGGGGAAAAAAAATTGTACTTTAAAGGCATGCAAGTGGGTTATTAGCTAAAGTTAATGGCCACCATTCCCACATATCTGAAAGATTATTTTTTCCCCCGAAAGAAAAATAAACCAAAGAAAAATGGTATCATGCTTGATGTTCTGCAAACATTTTAATAATACATAAGCCTGAGTTAGAAAGGAAAACAACTCAAAACCAAATCAATAGTCTGCAAAACTAAAAAATTTCAATTTAGCCTCCAGTTACTCCATGTCAGTGTTTACTGCATGTCGTACAGGCTGCTTCACGTACCTGCATGCCTAGGATATTCTTAGTGCTGTAAATCCTTTAGATATATCCCAAATGCTGAGATAACGCTATTTAAATCTCTGGAATAATAAACAATTAAAAAAAAAACCCCACTACTGCTGTCATTCAGTGATACTTTAAAAATAGCACAGCTAAGCAGGTGGTGAGTAGTGATTACTGTGCTCGCTGTCACCGACTGACTGCAGATTGTGCACACAGCACATCTCTGCCAAGATATCCAGTTATTTTTGTTACTCATCTTCTCCCTTCCTACTCATCAACTTTACCTAAATGTGTTTTTCAGCTGTAACATGCCGAGTTTTAAACTGCAGCCTCCTTAAGGCAGGGATTATCACGCTGAACTTGGCTGCTGCCCCTAGAACAGGTCTTGGACTGGAAACTAAACTTTCAGACTACAGCATTGGTAATCACTCCATGGCATCTTCGGAAACAGACTGACCCTTAAGGGTAAATAGAGCAGTAAAGAGTTAAGTTTCTGTAGACTTTTTGACAGTCAGAAATGCTGAAAAAACAAGGAAACTGAATTTGGTATGCAGTGAAAGGAGCAACCTGCAGGTTGTAAAATTTTAGGTTAACCGTTAGTTAAATTATCACCTATTTGTAAAATTATTTCAAGTTGGAGTGGTATGAAAGATGAGGATAGACATAAATTAGGGACACTGCAGCTACCTGCAGCATTTCATAGTTCTTTTCCAGAATATTTTGGGTCTTGTACTCTATGGCTCTTTTTTATAAATGGTTAGTACACTTGGCCTGCCCATCATGACAGTACTTCTCCACTATGATGCAGGAGAAATCAATTAAAAAAAAAAAAAAGAAAGAAAGAAAAAAAGAAAAAAAAAAAAAAAAGAGAGAGAGAAAAGGTTTTCAAAACCATTGTGAAAATGAGGGTCCAGAAATCAATTTGTAATTATCTGCCAACACAAATCTAAAGGCTTTTCTGTGATAAGGGTGGTAATACATAGGGCTGTAATGTGAATTATTTCAAAGAATAAAAGACTGATTGTCTTCATGACCTATATAGCTTTTAGTGAGCTTTAAAACAAAATTACATTTTATACTTCTCATGAATGGCTTTCTCCCTCCTCTTTCTGCCTTTAAAAATGCAGGGGTTTTGTCCCATCTAGTAGGCTTTCAGCTTTAAATAGGACTTGGTTTCTTCCAATGTTGATATATTTCATTCCACTGAAAGTGAAGGGTCTGGATTTGCAAAAGAGCTGAAGCTTCCCCTGTACAAAGGCAATCCTTTCCAGTGTTTTTAAAAGCAAATTACAAACCATATGATCGTGTTATTTTTACACAGATGCTCAGTGCGAGAAATCTCTTTTTCTTTCCTAGGAAACTTTTAGCATTAAAAAAATGATAAAATAAATATCTCACAAGGTGCAAAACCATCAGGAAATAGCTCCTCTTAGGTCAAGAAAGGTCAAATGAATATGAGGGAAAAAATACAGGGCTGAGTATTTGGAACAAATTGAAGAAAAGGCAAAGTGTAACATTTTCAGAGTATGAGAGCCATATTCAGGTCACTGTCCTTAATCACCTCTGCTCCAGGGGCCTGCTGTCCTCAGGGGGATTCGAGCTGTAGGAGACCCCAGGCCTGGCTTTGGATCAGCAGTGCTCAATGAACAGTGGATCCTGCAGATCCACACCCCTGAGAGACCCTGCACGTGACACCAGTTGCAACCTTCTTATGCCTCCACATGGTTTAACTTATGGCCATTGCTGCTTGAAAACTGCTTTCCAAGAAGGTTCCATGGTGGTTTCAGTGAATCGTTATGCTAAGAATATCAAACATCGTATACAATGCATTTTGTAGATGGTATATCTCTATTAAATAATTTAATTTTTGGAAAGAATGTTTGGGTTTGTTCCATTGGCTTACCCAGAGATGCAAAAAGATCAATTATTACTTAAGTGTATCAGTCTGAAAATGTTTTGAGTCTTGGGAAATAAGAGTTCCCTAGGGTGAATATGTACATCCCACTCTTATTAACAATAAACCAGATTTTCAGCTGAAGTACCTGATGTTGTGTATGTTGGGATTCCTTTGCATTAACAGCTAGGTTCTATTTGGAAAAATGTGATGAATATCTTTACCAATCTATGATTCTTAAAACTGTGCCAAAATTAATACTTATGGATTTTTAGGACAACTGTTCCTAATAAAATATTTTTTTAAATTTCCATTACCTTTTCTGGTTTTTTTTTTTCTGCTAATCAACCAACTTTGTATAGTAACTACCAGGAAATATTACAGAGTCTTCTCTGCTTTGACTTCAGGCAAGGACTTCAGACTAAGAATTCTTTCCTTTTACATAATTTTAATCTTTAGGAAAGGGTTTTCTAATCTATGAAGTTGAGATCCTGTCATTACTATATCTATCAATTTTTCCTGAGAGGACTTTTCATAATATCATTCCTGTTCCATTTTGTAATCTCTTCCTGCTCGTAACACAAGACATAATTTGTGCATTGACCCTGTGTGTTCGTACGCTGCCTCAAAGTATAAGGCTATATTCAGAGGCCCTGCATGAGGCCTTTTAAATAATAAATAAAAACTACTGTGCCAAGGCATCTCTGCCAACTTTTCTGCAATTGGCAGGCACTGCTCATTTAATAACCTTACTTTTCACTAGAGAGTAAACTTGTCCCCGTAAGCCATATGTCTATTTCCAACATTTTTTTCTCTTGAACTTAAATTCTAAAGGGACAGTAAAGTACATAATGTCACACCAACTTGCCGATATATTTGCTAATGCTGGAAGCAAGGTTATCCAGTCTGTTCTCAAGATCCAAATAGTTTCCCTTGGGTCAAAAAGGTGGAGAGAAAGAAAGGAGGAGATTAAAACTGCTTGGTTCCTTCTTATTTCCTACCTTAGCAAATTAATGGTGGGTTAAAAACTTAATAAAAGCACAGACTGGACAGTTCATTTAATCTGATGTAAAACTACCTATGAGACTCTGGCAATTTCTCTTCTGTGTTATGACTCTTCAGGAAATGTCGTCTCCTGAGCACAAACAGGGACAGCTCAGAGGCTTTTCTAAGCTACACCACAGAGAAGGGAAGATGTATATAATCAGCTGGCACAAACATAAGGACAGAGAAACACCTTCAGTGCTTTATCCCTCTCCCTGTTGTTCAATCTGACCACGGCATCTGGTCTTTGAACCAGCCAAATGTGGCTGAAGAGAAGAGACGAGTCCACAAAACTTCTCAAACAAACTTTGGGAAGACAGAAGGAAAACTCGCTGCTCTGTTAATCAACTCTTATCTTTTAGGGGGAAAAAATGCAAATGTAACATCATTAAAAAAATGAAAACTTTCAATGAAAACAAGAATTACTCATACTGTTCCACAGAGGATAAAAGATCTCTCTTTGGATTCCACTCTAATCTAGTTTCAGGGTAATTGTTAAAATGTTTGAAATATCTTATCTCTCCCTCCTCCCTGTTTATATTATTGACTTCTTTAACATACAGATTGCTTTTAATTTGGTTTGTTGGGATGTCAGTTCTGTATGAGGCTCTCATTTAAATTCCAATTAAATGAGCATTTCTTGAGAAATAACCTTCTGTTCCTTTTTCTTTCCAACACCTTCAGCCCAAAATGCCCATCCTAGTTCTCACGTCAAAGGAAATTTTATTGTCTTCTCCTCATCCCATTTTGCATGCTCCTTCCCACAGATGTGCAAGAGAGTGAGTGCTGTCCTCAGACCCTGCTTGATCCTCTGCCCATGGCGTGGCTCTACTCAGAAGAGCCATCCTGCTTCAAATCATGGTGTTAGATCCTGGTTTATTTCTCCATTTCCCTGTTCTCAGGGACATTTCTGTGCTAAGTAGCTCAGATTTTCTCTTGATAAAGAGTGCTTATCCTACAGAGGGAATCATATGGCCTTCATGTAATTGTCAAGAATGTGCACAGTGAACTGCATATACTATAAGGGCTTAGCACTATGAAATCTATAATCTTGTTCACTTCACTTACTTTCCTGAAGTTGTCAACCCTCTGTGCCTTTGAATAGTTCTGTATTTTTGCATTATTTTTCTGACTGCCTTGAACCAGAGATCAGGGGAACTGAAACTTCTGTCCCCCAGCAAGAGACCAGTGAAAGTTTCTCAACTTATCAACAATTCCCTCTAAGCAGCCACCCCAGTGCATAGGAGAAACAATAAGGGCAGTGTAAACTATCTGAAAACATTTGCTCTTTTCTCTGGCTGTATCTACCTCAGTAGGAAATTATCCCAATGATACAGAACAGAAAAATGTGTTGGGTTTGAAAATCTATCTTACAGTTTGGGGTCAAAGCCTTTTTGGCTTTCTTTTCCTTCAATGTGATGTTGGGCAGCATGTGGTAGCTCAGCACGCTTGTCACTAACTTCTCACCTCCAACTCTGCAGTTCATGGTAAGATCAGAGCTGAGGAACACAACGGAAGATTCTATCACATGGATCATGGAGCAAGACCTGGTTTTCACGCCCTCTGTATACAAAAACCCTTCTGTTTACTGGCATTCTGTTCAGTTTCTCTTCCCGTTTTTACAATCGCTCGAGTATTGATTGGTACAATGGCTACAAAGAAGTTCATTCAGAAATGAAACTAACAGAAAAAAAACAAACTGCTGATAATCAGATGAAAAGCTGTAATAATTACCAACATTTGACTGAGACTCAAGAATGTAGCAATACTTGAGGGATCCACTGATTCCAGGGTGATTGCAAAAAGATTGCAGACTATCCAACCTCAGGTTCAGCAACATCTGCTGCACACTGACAGTACAAATCAATCCACATTAGTAAAGAAATTATAAATTCACAGTGATTCAACCCACCATAATCCTAATTTTTTCCACTGAACAATTTAAAAGCAGTGTTTCTCTCAAAGTCCCATTTGCAGGTAAGAAGCTCTATCCTCCTACGGCTTTTAATATTAACCCAAACCCAGTCGTCCTCTCTGTAACTCAGTCTCTCTCAGCAATCCAGCCTGGCTCTCCACTGCACTGAAGTCACCATTAGCACACAGCAACAGCTGAGAGGAGTTCCAAGATCAGAGGTCACTCTGTGCTAAGATGATTCCCAGAATCCTTAGAAAGGAGCACAGAGCACACACCTTTACTCAAATGTCCCGTCCCTTTTAGTCTTCATCCCTTCTGCACTAAAACAAGTGTCTTTATGTATGTATCATTGCCAGCATCGCCTAATGATTATTTAAAGCTTTATACTCTTCCTCCAACAGTCCTAATAATGTGTTTTGACAACTTGAACTCCATGACAATTATCCTTCGGGGAATCAAAAGAACATCCTGTTATTAGCTGGGAACATAACCTCACAGAGGTACAAAACCAGGATCATCATCAATGTTGGGGTTTTTTTATGAGCCATCTGATTGAGACCTCAAATAGGGACCAACAGGAGGGACACTGCTGTTCACAGAACAGGTGTTGGTGACCTGCTCAGGGGGTCTGATAGCACCACTGAGTATCTGGGCTTTTGGAACATCACTGTTATGATGTCTACCATGAGTTGTTCTATAGTCTTAGATTCAGTTAATGGAGGAGAAACAATCTCAGTATGTATTTGTACCCCATCTGACACAAGGAGGTTTCATCTTCTCACTAAAATTTACATTAGCAGCTAAACCACTGACAGAAAAGGGGCTACTGCTTCCTTCATCATCTAGTAAGGTGGTCTAATTTTTTTACACAGTTATGATTATCTTATCCATATCAGTAGGAAAATTGATCAGACTGTTAAGAATCACTGTAAACCAACAGCCTATTTTTCATTTTTTTTCATTTTAAGTATCTTAGATTCTGAAACAAAACTCTGGAATCACTGTTGCTTCAATGGGGATTGTGAAATCTTTTTACTGGTGAAAATATCACTATAAGATGATAGAATGGTTTGGGCTGGAAGTGATCTTAAAGATCATCTACTTCCAATCCCCTGCTGTAAGAAGGGACACCTTCCACTAGACCAGGCTGCTCAAAGCCCCATCCAACCTGGCCAGAACATCTGCCAGAGATGGGGCTACAGTGTTAAATTTCATAGAGATATCTGAAAATTGTCACAGGAAGACATTCCTCCTGCTAATCGACAGCTGAGAGGAACCACAGTGGTTCACAGCACCTAAATTACTGCTGTCACACACTGCCATGTAAGAGTAACTCAGATTATGCAAATAACCCCAGGGACATGACCCACACTCAGGTCACTGAAAATTTAACTGCAGTGCATCAAATTTACCAGAAAATCACAAGGGCAATCACCAGATGATCACTGGCCATTACTAGAGCATGATCATTCTTTCTAATGACATCCTCAAGCCATACAGGATGTTATGTGTTTTGGTCAATTGCCAGACAAAATACTTTAACCAATATTAATGCAATTTAGAGTTTAATGCTCCCTCACCCAAATGCTTTCTCTCTCCACTCCAACAATCAACAATCTCTTCTTTCCATCTCATTTGAAGCAGTGATTTTCTATCAGAGAGGTATAACATACCTGGGGTGATTTCTCAGCTCTATTGGAGGATATTTCAGCTTTAGGTCTGTAAGATGCCTAATGAGACAATTCCACACTGAGAAAAAATGCTGGAAAAGCAAAGCCCATAGCTTTATTGTATTGCTGTTGGCTTTGAACAGATAACAGTGACTACTCAAAAGGAAGCACGATTTGTATGTTGTATTAGCTCAGAAGTTTCCAGAGGCAGAGGTTTTGTTTAGAAAACATTCCGGAAAATATTTCACTCCAGCCTGCTTTCCTACCCTCTCACCTAGGAAGAAAAGCTGTAAAAGAAGTCCTGGGACTCCAGCCTGTCAGTGGAGAGCCAGGAAATCCTGGCAATTCCTCAATCCACAGGAGCCAAAACTCTGAGGACTTCCAAGTAGATGGCGCTACTCAAGCCTCTGGGAGTTCTAAAATAATGACTTATATACAATTTATTTAGGAACTATCAAAGTTTCCCCACAAGCATCAATCCATATCCCCCACGACAATGTCTTTCAGATGGTAGAATTTCTCACAGATGAAAATTTCCAATATTTGATTAGTTCTACTCTAAATCCATTGTTCTACAATTTGCTCCGGCTCAGTACTGCTGCTGCAACATTCCTGATTTCATTTATTCCAAGTTAGGATAAAAACGTGGCACATTTTTTCCACATTACTCAAAACTAAAAAAACCCAGCCAAATATTAATGGAATTGTCATTTCCTTCCCAGTGCATCACACTGTAAATGCACAGGTTACTTAAATACGACAGTTGCACAATCCATTTTAGGGAAAATACTTCCAAACACAATTTTAAATAATAACCAATGTAAAGCTTAAATCCTTGTCAGACTCTTGTGTTTCTCTGGATTTCTTCCCTTCCTTCCCATAGCCCTCAAAAATTTGTCTCATTTTAACATGTCAGCAGGAAACAGAACCACATATACTCATTCCTCTTAAATAATAATTTCTATTCTGGACTTTCACCCTATCCCCATTTCACAGAATGCCAGTTCCATTTGGAATAATGTTTTCTAGGTTTGTGGTTCTAAGATTACTCCCTTTTTCTTTCTTAAAAGGAACTTCTGTACCCTAATCGGCATTTCAAGAGAAAGGCAAAATCCCACCATTCCTTTCATATGCACACTTCATTCTTTGGAATGGCACTAAAAATGAAAGAAAGAAGTCTGAAAATAGAAAATAAGCCAAAAAATTATCCATCATACTATCTTGCACTGAAAGAAATTTGGGGTTGGATTTGATCTTGCTAGTAATTCTTTGAAAAAAAGAAAAAAAACCTGGCATTGAGCAGTTCTTTCATCTAACAATGCATCATCTTGCAGAAAAGTCTGTGGAATGCTTCAAAGAACTTGTTTAGATATATTTACTTTATTGCCATGCCCATGGGAGAAGAGAGCTTTTTTCCTGACACTGATTTCTGTAATTCAGTTTAAGGCACTGAGGCTCTCTCCTGCAAAATGACAGGCGCTTTCTGCTGGGAGCTGACGTTCTCCGCTCGGACTGGGGTTATCCTGTGCCTTTCTGAAACAAGGTCTTGCTCAGTCCCAGTCATCTTAATCGCCCATAACTTCTCAGGTGAGGAAATAAATATCTAGTTCTGAATTAAGACAGTAAAATTTTATATGTCTTCATGCAGTTAAAGGCATTATTACGCAAGCACATGAAGATGACATGATGTTTTGCAGCTAATGTGATACTGTGGTGCTGTGGTCCTTCCCCTCCCTTTCCTTTCCTGCTTATGCAGCAGCCATCAGTGCTGGTCACGCTGGCTGATCTGGCCTGAGCTGGACTCTGGAAAGAGAAAAAAACAAAATAGCTGAAGGCTAAAAATCTTACTCAACACCTGAGGGTGAGTTGAGCACGTGCCAGCTGAATGATGTCCGGAAAGAAAATATGACTATAAATCAATAATCTTATTCCACAAACAGGGACAGCCCAGGGCCCGCTGAGCTCTGCACAGCAGCAGATTCCATGCCAGGATTTGCTCCTGAGTAGGGACACCTCTCAAGGCCACACATGGAAACTGAGAGAATGCTTAGCACGTCAGGTACTCAGCAAGTGAATTGGAAATAAGAGCGCTGAGACTTTGAAGACTTAGTTAGGTGATATAAAGGATTAATGTGCACATATAATCCTTTAGAATAAACCATTTACCAAGCCTGGGACTAAGTCTTGAAACAGCCACACCTCAACTCCCCTCAGAAAGGAGTTTAGAACACAAGGAGGTCCTTTATAAGCCTCATGACTCAATACTAGGATCTTCCTGGCAGTTTTGTCTGACCCTGTCCTCTATGCAGTAAAAAATCATGTGTACTTTGCCATTGAATCTTCTTAAACCACGGTAGCATTTACTATCAAACTTTGTTAAATCACTGGTTTGTATGATAAACACAATGCTACTTCTCCTACAAGTGAAGTGTGCCACCGCATTCGTGACAATGTTCATTTGTTACTCTTTTGGGGAGGCCAATCATTTTTCCCACAATACTTTTTTTTTTTTTCCTTCAAATGTATTTATAAATAACTGTGGAGAAATAATGTATATTGTACAATCATTTATCTGGGACTACTTTGACAAAATTCACTTGCATCCCTTAAGGCAGATTAGATGAACCACCATTTGGTGGTATTGATGATGGATGCAGTAAACAGCTTTAGGCCTGGGAATATAATCTATGACTCCTAGAGAATGTTAGTGCAGCAAGGAGCTCATTTGCAGCATTTAGGCAGCACTGACTATCAGTCTATGCCATGTAAATGGGAGGAAAAAGGTTGTGTTTTGGGATGCAGAACGCTCTGTGAGAAGTAAAAGGGCTGTGACTCTAATCCCAGCACCTCCCTGGTGAGCACTTTTGAACCACCATGGGCAGTGCAAAGGCTTGGCTCAATTAGATAGCAATAACAATATAATCCTCGGAGATACAGGCAGAAGGACACATCACTGGCAAAACTTCTTTTTAATCACTCTTAAAAAACCCCCACAAAACTCATCTTTATCTTTTCTTCTCAGTTTAATTTCTACTAAAAAATTAGGCAAAATTTCTGTTTGTGCACAGGGTGATACAAAACTAATTTAACCCTAATTTCCCATTTAAAAGGGCATCCATGGGAAAGCACCCAATAATAACCTATTCATTTATAGCTGGAATGGCAAATAGAGGGCATCTAAACCTTGAATTACCTACTCACTCATGATGGAAGAAGAGGATTATGTACTTCAACCAAAGCACTGATTCACTAACTTGGAAAACACTGAATTCAACTGATCATCATTCAGTTCTGGGCCTGTTCATGCACCACCTTCTCTACCAAAATCAACTCTAAAGATTTAGGTAGACAGGTTTTTGTAAATTGGACAGTCCATATGGAACTGGATGACAAATTTTAAAGCCCATAAAACAGCTAGTAAATAAAAGGCAAATGAAAGTATTGTGTGTAAATTCCCGATCACACTGAACAAAAAAAAAAAATCCTCGGAGATGTACCAGACAAAATGTGCATACGGGGCATTTGAGGATACTGGTCAGGGTTCATTGCATATAAACTAAATTTTATTGTAAGAGGTTAGATTCCCATGGTAAATTAGCAATAAATTCAAAATATTTCCTCTGTGAAAAGAGAAGGAAACCAACAAACTTGATAAGCCTTTCCCATTCTAAGGTAGCTTAGAACAGAATGTCGATACATATAGGCCTTGTTTAGAAATCCATTTAAGTAATAATACACAACCCACTCTACTTCTAATGATCAATATGATGAAATCACTAAAAGTAAGCAAAGCTTCAGTAAATAAAATAAACATGGTAAGCACACAGCTGATAACCTGAAAAATCTGATAGAAATTTAAATTAAGGACTTAGCATTTTTGATGCCAAGGGAGTCTAGAATTGACCATAAATAGCATATCTACACAACAAATGGACTACCATGAAAAGATGCTTAAGTTGCCACTGGAAAAGCTATAATGTGTACAAAACAAAGCACTGTAGATCTTAGCAGGGCTAATTAACCCAGGGAGAGCACTGTGCTGACATGGTTATATTGAATCCCATCCAAGCTGTCTTGTTCAGTGGCTAACCAGGATGCAAAGGCATAAAAGCATGCTCTACTTCTCTAACAAAGACAAAAACATATTGGAAATTTTAATTAATTATTTTAACATTACGATTTCTACCTGGATTCACTCACTTGAAATGGCTCAGCATGTTGAAAGCTGAACCTGGTGACCTGTTAATAAAAATATTGGTGTACTCCTCTCTGTGGTGGTAAGGGAAAGGAAAATCAGGGATGAGATGGAGGAGGAGAATAGAGACTTCATTTAGAGTGTTCTGAGCTCATCCCATAAACCTTGCAGCCCTATTGCAATCACAGTGAGATTTCATACAGCCCCCTGCTGCTTCTCACCTGGCTCTTCCAGATCTTGAGCAGGTGAGCCTGCCAATTAAACCTAAACTGAGGTTTCAGTGAGAAGGGGATCAGGTGCTTTGCAGCTCGCATTTCCAGTTTGTCATATTTCCCTTTCCTAGTTAAAAGCAGAGTATGGCAATCTCTTCCCTTTGTATATCTCTGTCTCCATTCTGCCACTACCAGACTAGGACTTGTTTCTTCTCAAACACAACCTTTGCTACAACTGCAACAGAATTTTGTTACAAAAGCAACCAAGATGCCAATGAGGCCTTGGGAAGAAGCTTTGTTCATTAACTCCACTAGCAATTATAAATTCTTAGCAGAGCTCCACGATTGCCTCTTTGCCTGCAGTGACCAGGTTAACACCCTCTGCGTAAATCCCCACGCCCCATCTAAACTAGCACCTGGTTTAATGCAGGCGCATCTCTCCTTACACAGCTTTTGTTCACTGGTTAATATTTGGTTTCTGTAAAAGAAATTGAAAGGGCTTTAAAAGCAAAATCCAGGCTGGGACTCTTCTGTAAAAGCCATGGTGATAGCATTAATTTTATTTCTAAAAATTATTCTATATTCATAATAAAATTTACAGTTGCATTAAAAATTTTATAGACATGGTTTTCCCCCCAGTTTTTCCATACAGGAACTTTTACAGACTTTAGCACAGACAGGTTTCTTTCAGAGCAGCACAATATTCTTTACCACTTCCCTTTGGCAATGACAGGTCATTTTCAACACTTGCCCATCCCTGCCTGGATCTGATGCTCTTGACACCAGACATACACATTTTAACAGAATTTCTAAAGGGGCTGTTTGAAAGATAGGGTAACCTGACAGTAAAAAAATGTTACTAAAAATCTTTCACAGTACTTTTCACATGAAAATCTGCTGTGTAGTCACATCGAAGCTATGCATACTGTTACAGCTCCAGTAAAAATGAAAAACGGAAGAGGAAAAGAAATCACTTGGGGGGAAAGTTTACAGAAGCATGGAGGATAATATAACATTTATCTAAGAAAGCAATCACGTTCTTTGTTATTGAATATGTTATTGCACATAATGTAAAATAGTTTTCAGTGAAAATATTTTGAAATAACAAATATGCTATTTGGTTTCACTTTAGATATATTTTAGTGTTAAAAAAAGGAAAGGAATAAAGCAATTTCTATGGATAATATGGGAATGAAAAATAAACTGTTAGCTGGACCTTCAAAATATTACTAAATCAAACAGTACTAAGCATAAAATAATTTTTATTACTGTTACCAACAACTTTTAGAATGAAAGCACTGAAGAATTATAGCACACTTTTTTTTTTTCAGCTGAGATTAATATGTTGCCCTCTGAGAGCTAGAATACAGTGCCTGTCTGATAGCATAAAACAAACCTGAACAGCTGATAAGGGCAACGATTAAATAAATATAATGGATTTTATACGGGTGTGGGAGGAATTCAGTAAAGAAAATTGTCCAAATTAAGTTTGTGTCAGTCACTGAAATGTGCTGCTTCTTGCAAAAGGTGTCTATCATCTTTAAAATCCAGAGGGGATCAAGGCATTATACTCTGCACTGGCATCTGTGCCTGAAACAGCACACTCTTCTTTACAGCCGTGCTGGATTATTGGTTTAATGTTAAATAGACTCAGAAAGAAGAAAAAAGGTAAAAGGAACAGCAGCACAACAACTGCTTTGTATATCATCTTCAGTTTATCACCAGTGGTCTCCATTCAAGAGTTGACCGAACTCAGCTTCAGTAATTAAGTCTTGCATTTTGGTTGGTCTGACCTATTCAGAATTGTATCAAAACTCCAACCCACCAGAACAATTATATTTCCTTTTCCAAATTGTGAAAAATAATAACCAGAGCCATTGAAGTTCTTCCTATCAGTACAGGCAATTTTTAATATTCCATACCATTTGGGGATTTCTCCTCTCCCCCCTTTCATGAAGTCATGACACTTTTCGGTTTTGACATATTGCTCAATACTTAACGAGAATCTCACCAGAAAATAAATCCATAGTTGTTTTCATGACAGCAAATTACATGCCATAGTGTGACATTTAAATGTTGAATTTTAATAGCTTGTCAGCAGAAGTGAAATGCATTTAAAAAAATTAATATGTGAGAGAACAATGTGTCTGTCTATAAAATAATTCTGTTCATAGTAGACATGAATGGTAAATACAGTGTCAAATGTATTGTATTTCTCAAAGAACATCTTCATTTAGTAAGAAAGGAGCTATATGAATAGGGGTTAAATTCGCCTCTCCTGCAGCTGCACTGCATCTCTGCTGCAGTGATACAGGTCAGGAAACTCCTACCAATACCCATTTCCAGGAGGTCTCCATGTGCAGGATAATTTTAGCAGAGGCAGTAAATGGGGAACTGGGGTGTTCCTCTCAGTTGCAACTGCCACACACTTGCTGCCTCTTTCTCCTTGGACTGTAGGTAGTGGCAACACTGATTTTCAGAGAGTAAATTCAAGAAATGATTGATCAAAAGTATTCGAATTACATTTAGTCACATGAAAGCATTTCCTCCTTGTTATTAGTTTTAAATACTTTCATCAATAAATTTTTCACTTGCTACCAATGAACACTTGTGTTATGGAAAATATTGATATTTAACTTTAAAATAGCAGTAAGAAGAATTCTGTTTTCATCCTGCATTTACAATTGCATACATATTGATTCCATTTCAGTGCTCTTGCTTACATATAAGGTCCTTTAGGATCTTTCCATTATTTAATAATAGTCTATGAAGGAGCGGTGACAGGTGGTACAGCCATCTTCACAGGTTAGTACATATCTTGAAATTAAGGAAAATTTGACAACATTTTGAAAAATCAGGTTCTTGATAGCATGTGGGAATCTGAGAAAACAAAGTTAACTGCTGAAAAATGGAAATTTGTATACATTGGACAAAATAATCTATAGCTATACTTTGCTGGGAACAAATTTAATTACCTTCTTTTAGGGGGAAATAAATGGAAAGCTTCACTATGCACAACTATGGACACTGAAAAATGCTGAGGAGCACAGAAAGGCTGTCACTAGTCCCAAAATATTGAAACATCTGAATGTCCTCACTAAAATACTCTGAGTACTGCTGCCCTGCTTATCCAAAGCCAAACGAGGAACCGGTTCAACACCAGACAATGAGAATGATTAAAGAAATAGATAGCATGTTTAAGAAGAAGGATTGGAATGGCTCTCATTTATTCCTTTAGAGCTGAAGCCTTTATTCCTTAAGGTTCATATCCTACCTCCACAGAAATACCAACTCCCTCCCCAAGTGTTCTCTGTTGCTTTCTCATGCAATTCTGTCCTATTCTCCTGAAATCACCACAGGTCCTACACAGGAATCTACATTTCTAAACTTTTTTTACTCTTCTAATTCTTCTAAAAAGTTCTTTGTCTTCCAGGTGCTCCCTTGCATCTTGTGTCTGGTTTCATATATCTGTACCACCCAGGCAAACACATCAAGGAAACCCTCTGTAGGGGTATTCACTTGGGAGCTCCCCTTGAGCCAGCCACCAATTTCCACAAAGTTCATAGCTACTGAATGTATTTCAGACCTTGCCTTTCTGTCAAAATTCAAATCTTAATGAATGACTGAGCTGAATGAATGCAATGGGCAGGCAATGGTCATCCTTACAATGCTACATTTAAACAAAACAGAACAGCAAAGTCATATCAGGCAAATAAAAAATTGAGAGGAATTCACTGATACCTGACCCGATGAATCTAGTAGGGGACTAATATAAGGTGTTTGCTTGAATAAATACAAAGTTATTCAAAGTTCTATCTAACAAGATTAAGAGACTTCCTTTGTTCCATAGGAGACACCTGCCCTGCATCACTGTTTCTGAGCCAGGCACCACAGGAGGGGGAAAAAGCCCAAATTATAGAATCTACAGAACCTCCTAAGTCTCCTTCACGTATCTTGTCCTGACACTGTCAGAAATTACATACAAGCTTAGAAAAAGCAACAAGGAATGGGAATTTTCCCACCTCCCTGGAAAATCAAAGCACACAGATTTAGGTGAACCAGCACATTTATCTGATCAATTTGCAACTTGCATTTTTATTCCATGTACAGAATACCACGTACAGGAAGGTTTTTTTCCCCCTAATACTTAAACAGAGACATTCGTTGCACCCCAGAAAGATTCGTATGACTTCTACCAGACTGTCAACATTAGAGGCTAAAACCTCACCCACAAAACAATCAGTGCAGGGGAAATAGCAAAGCACAGTTCCTCAAAAGCCTTGACAGTACGTCCCCACCTAGGGGCACATCACTTAAACTCCTGTGCCTATTCCCCTGCCCTTTATACTTTAGAAGAAAGGCTGACATGTCAGAAACTTTTCCATTTTTTATCAAGTGTCTCAGCTACTACAATAATCATGTTATCCCTTTCTCCAAAGCATATCTCACTCGAAAAGATCTTGACTATAACTTCCTTCATACTGCCCAAATTATATGCCAATAAGTAAATCCAGACCACCTGCAGTAAATCTAAGCCTTAACTCAGAAAAAAGAGTTTTATTCTTGCCATCATCACCCTAACACATTTGTTCTTCTGATAGATGTTGACACTCATGCTTTATGATGATAACTTTTATTTAGTTAGTTCCAAGGTGTATTTTTAAAGGAGACAAGCACTAATCTGTTGTATTCATTCATTTTTATCTTTGTTATTTGTGGGAAATACACTGAAGTTTTGACTGTTTTGTCTCCCTTCAGATCTTTAGGCACCACTTGCACTGCTGCCATTGAAAAGCCAGTTAAAAAAAAAAAGGTAGCATGAAGATCATATCCATTGCATGGCAGTGAAATTAAATGCCTTTAATCAGTCAAGCTTCTTTAGAACAGATGAAATGAGATTTAAATTAGATTTAGGATTTGCAATTAAAAATATTTTGGTCTGTCAATCAAGCCACAGCCAATTAGTTAGCAACATATATATTTTATTTCTAGAAAACATGTGCAAATATGTTTCAAAACTAGGCGAACCAAAAGTCTCTATACTGCCAGTTTTCTAACTGAAAAGGAAGCTTTAAAAATCATTCTGAATATCTATACATGGAGTTTTCAGAAATACTCAGACCATGTTACACAAGTCACAATGTACACAGGTCCCTGGAAAAGCCTGGTATTTTAAAAGTACAACTCTTGAGCAGGACTGCTGAAAGCAACATTGCCTAATTAAGCAGCAGTGATCTGACAGAAATATCTTCACTATGGCTTCAGCCTCCAACGTTTAGAGAACCTCACGTGGAATGGTAACATAAATACAGGCAGCTCCACAGCGAGGATGAAGGGTTGTCAATACAGTGACATTAGCATGCACGTTTGATTTTCTCCAACTAAACACTTAGTTTAATAAATTGAAACCATTTTACTGCTCTAAGTGGTAATATCAAGATATCGGATGAAGGGAATCCATAACAGAACGGTAATGAGGCTGCAGTATTGAATTTTCACCATTAAAATCCCCAGATAAGTTCTCAGTTTTCTTGACTTTTGATGGAAGGAAAAATCAGCCAGAAACCCCAGGTATAACCTACTGATTTCCTTTCACCAGTCACTTGGAAAGTACAGAAGTGATTGAACTGAGAAAAATGCCTTTGTATGTAGCAGACTTGAGGTATCTAATATTCTTGCCTAAAGCTGTATATCCAAGTCTTGACAGAGTGAATTGTTCATGCAAAGACATATCACCCTTCCCTCATCCCTGTAGGTCTCCTGCCATAGCATAATTACTGTCCATATACAGAGCCATGTTGTTCCACGGTTTCCGTGTGCTGCACTGATGTTCTTTTTGGTCTGTCTGTTGTCCCTGAAGTCGTAGATTCCACAAAAGCTCTCTGCACTGAGCCTATTCTGTAGTAACCAACACAAAGTCTGCCAGAAGAGCTTCTAATGCTGTGACAATACTGTAGAGTTTGCTTAAAAGAATTAAAATTCTATTATTTGGAATGTATTCATTTAATTTTTCGCTCATCATTTTTGATTAAAAAAATAAATAAAAATAATCTGCCTAATTGAAATCAAAAAAGCCTGCTTTGCTTTTAACAATTGTGTTCTCCACAGAAATCAAAGTACTATAAAGATACAGATGCCAAATAAGTAATTATAACCTTATCCTTCAAGATGAAAAGGACTAAAAAAAAAGCTATTCTTAGAAGCAATCCAATCTCAATTTAAATCAGTAAGCCTGCATCATGTACTACCTTCTTGAACTCAGAGGTCTTACACTTGATGGCAGGCAGTTTTTTCTATAATTTTTCCCACTGTTTTTTCTACATTGTTTTTTAAACAGTCTTTCCTTTACTCTTTCTCTTTATATTTAACAGAGAAAATACTTTTTTTTTTTTTTAATGCAGGAGGAGACAATACTTTCACTGTAACAATCAATATAATTATCCTACACTTTGGTATTTACTTTCCTCTCCAGAATTAATTCAAGTAACCTTTGTTGCCATATCAACAGCTCTTTCATCAAAGTGGAAGAAAGATACCTTATTTATTTATTTTAAAATCAGATCTGTGTTCCCCAGTGCTGAAACTGAAGAACAGAGTAAGTTCTTCATCACATTTTGGAAGGTGTTTTGACCTGCATGTTATTGCCAATGCTGTGAGTGTCAGTGCACAGGTGACAAAAACAGCAGCAATATCTTTTTATTGATACTGTATTCATTTTATCCCCTGATGTTAAATTTACAGCTCTCCCTCGAGAACTGATATCAATTCCCATCCCCGGTATTCTAGCTGTATGAGGACCTCTCTAGAGCCAATATCAATCACACCATATGTTGGCCAGAAAAGAAGATAGTGCAGACAGGTCACCTCACCCTCTGACCTGGAGAATTAGAATTTAATTATGAACACAGGCTCCACCTCCTTTGTTTTCAGTTGTGTGACAGCACAAAAGAGGCTATAAATATTCAGAAATTATCACTTTTACCTACCCCGCTTTCCCCTCAACCCCTCCCCCCATTCTTCTGATACTGATTCTTTTAGCAGCACGGGGAGATTTTAGCTCTGTCCCAAAGCTGTATCTCCTCTAGCTTTTGATCCAACAGCAGTGGCCATCTCCCAGAAAGCACTAGGTCACTTGTAAATGCCTTTTTAAAGTCAATTCTGTTTTATAATGCCCAAGGCAAACAGCTATCAAAGCAGCTTTCTCTACCTCTGTCCCATTATGCTAAAACCAGCTTGGTGAGAATGGAAGGCTTAGACTTCACATAATCTCAGCAAGCACACAGCAAAAAAACATGAACTCAAAGAACACTAAAGGGTTCAGATCCCCATGTCACTACTGATTTCCTGTAAAATGTCAGCTAATCGCCAAGGTCCGTGACCAAAAACATATTTAAGCATCTTATGTAGGTAGGAGACTTGCTACTGAAATCAATGGAAATATAAATATTTACATATCTCTGTGAACCTGACCCTTTAGTCCTTCCATGTCCCATCTGTGAAATGAGGATAACATTAATTCTTTATCTACCAGAGATAGAGAGCACAAACACTGAAAATTAAAAGGTGGTCAGATTTTACTGTAATACTAAAAAAACCCCAAACAAACAAAAAACATTTTAAATGGGGAAAACCCTTAAAATTGGGGACAACTGGGGATGAATATGCTTAATGATCTGTTAGCCTTCAGTGCAAGCTTTTTAAATACAAAGGAAAGATTCTAACTTCACTTGTGCTTTTATCTTACTGCTGCTTTTCTGGAATATGCTGCCCTGATTCCCCCGCAGAGGCTGGCAGTATATGATACAGCAGATGCTGAACCTTTTAAGTCTTTGACAGTTAAGGTTTTTTTCATAAATTGTAACATTAAGCCCAAACACTCTGCTTCATGTTTATGCTGCCTCATTTAGAAGAACCTGCTTCTTCAACAGGAACACAGAAGCAAAATAGTCAAACTAATTCAGTTCTGCATTATTTGCCCGGCAACATGTTTTTGTGAGATCCTGGAACATTTCTGACATCTCTGAGAATAAGGGAGAGAGACCCTTAACACTCCTCCTCAGCACAAAGCGTCTCCCATCCAGATGTGCCTGCTCTGCTGTGGACAGCAGCAAATGAATCGATGTCACCTTCCCTATCACTGCTCCCAGCAGAGCAGAGGCAGAGCACTCCAGCAGCAAGTCCTCTTCATGTGTGGGCTCTTCCTCAAAAATTCATTGCGCAAAAAACGGATGAAAATACTTTTAGAAGAACACCTGTTACCAATTTATGCTTACTACAGGTAGTCAGCTTTATAGAGAGCTAGTGGACACCCAAAAAAGTGTCTTGAAAAGGTATTTTGTCCAAAATAACACCCCTCATCAATGACCACAAAGAGAATATAGGTAAGGAAAGCATGGTTAGCCCAGATCCTGTTAATCCATTGTGGGACAGCAGCTGCAGTGCACTGACACACTTTTTCTGGCAGGTTCACAGCACTGATTTTCTGTTACTATAATGCTTCCAAAAAATTCATCCTAAACATCAGCCTTGTCACTGATTTCATAACAAAAGAAAAAAATACAGAAAAAGAAAAACAATCCAATTTTTTGGTGTAGTAAAAAATACTTTTTTTTTTTCCTAGAGTAATGAAAATTCACTACAGAACATTAAAAATTAAGGTCAATCCCAGAGACAGCAATGAAAAATGGGGCCAACAGCAGTGTTTCAATGCAGCCAGAATTTGATACTAATTAAAAACAATGTAAGAAATTAAAGGGTAAATGGACCTATTAGATTATCTACTAAGTATACTGTTCATAAAGAAACAGCTTTTCTAACATTTAAATGATGTATCATATGGCATAGTCACTCTGAATCCCAAAGCTGTCCATCCTTAGAGGATGTAGCGTTTCTTAGCGAAACGTAAGCCAAGACACAGATTTCAAGACAGATGGAATGCAGCTTCCAGGAACTTAGTTTGCAAAAGATTAAGGGGCAAATAATTGGGTCCTTTCCACAGCTGGATCACAGTTAATCTTGGGCTGCCAAAACAGGATTTGGAATGGATCCACAGCAGATTCGGTTTTGCTCTTAACTTTCCTGTACTTTTCCACATCATCATCACTTCAGTGAAATCAGTTCATGTTTCCCTGCCCAATCCAGAAGGTGCTGGTGTTTTCCTTTTCCATTAAAAGCACAAACATATGATGTATGAAAAATTCATAATGAGAATCAGTGGTGATACACGCCATAGAAGCATGCAGAAGATGCAGTGGATACATCTATGTGATATCCCAAAAAGTGATGCTGGGACAGTGGCCCAGTGGGCTATTACTGTGAAAACCTAAAGCAAGTCTCCTATGAAACATGCTCCTATTGTGCATATCACTGCTTACAAACCTGACTTCAAGAAACCTATTAGTTTCACTTATTAAGAAAACCAATCTTTACTCCTGATAGGCAGAAAAAAACTCCATTAGGATAAAAATACTAGGTCCAGGTTTCATTTACATCACACTGCAGTAATTACAATTAAGGAGAAAGTGTCTTCTGGTGCAGCAGGCAGAGGAGCAGCTCTCCCTGGACTCTGGCACCAGTGCAATATTCGTCCTTGGAAATGCAGAATTTTCTCCAGCTGTGACTCCACTCTAGAATAATTCAGGCTCCTTTGACGGATGCCAAGTGATTGTTCATAATGAAGTTTGGAAGGCCTGGCCAAAAGAGGAAACTATTTTAGAAGTTATTTTAATGAAAAACAGGATAGCCATCCCAAAAATGTGCTGTATCATTTTCTTGAGAGGACTCAAGAATCACTATGAATAATAAGGATTTTTTGCTAGAGGAAAAACAATATTAAAAAAAGATGTTACTAATATTTAAAGACTGAATTTCAGAGACTGACTATCACTGCTCTATAAAGCACTTTAAAGGGAACCCTGTGCTGACAAGACGTAATTATGCTCATTTTTCCTCCCATTTTATCACGTTGTGACTTCTTTGCTTTAACAGCAGTTTTTAGTTGCTTCCATGTATTACAAGCAGTTTTTCTTTAGTAAAATACAAGAATTGTGAAGCCCCTATAGAATCTGAGTTTCAGAAGTGCTACAAGGGGAAAGCTTATTTGACACATGCTTGGTGTCTTGCACATCTTCACTCTATCCCTAAGTATCTGCTACCAATCAGTGTCAGAGGAGGATGTTCAGCTGATGAACCACCTGAGTGAGCTAACACTGCACTTCATCATTTACCAGCCCACAGCGATGGGGTTTTACACCTATCCAGACTTCTTAGCTGGCTAAACCAGACAATTGCTTCTGGACCTTTTATTTCAGCCTGCAGAAATATGTTAGCAGACCGAATGGCTTAACAGGGAAGGGCAGAAGAAATGCAAACATTCCAAATGGTGTTATGTTGCCATGGGGCAATGTCAATTAAAGCTTGTTTCTCACAGGGCTCATCTGCCACAAAAAAACCCCCCAAAAACCAACCAACCAAACAAACAAAAAAAAGTCATCTACATGATGGGACTGTGCTTTTTGCATCTTCCAGGGATCGTCTGACAGAGTCTTTCCCCAACTTTGGCAATACATAAAAACAAGTTGGATTCTCTTCTGAACTCCATAGGGAACCCAAACAGAAATGAGTCACTCGAGGAACTCAAAGACTCCCTTTGAAGAACCCTATTGCAGGTCAAGATCACAATGTTCGATATTAGAAAGACTGGTGGACAATTGAAGGGAACAGCCAAAAAGTCTCAAAGACCCTTCATCTTTAACTTGTAAACAACTCAAATAAATACAGAGGTTAATGGAAATGATTACTGAGGTTGAGAAAGTAATTTTCACAGTCCTAAAGCTATGACTTGCAAAGTAATTCCTGGCACAAAGAATTAACTGGTAACCTTAACTGGTGCTGTGTAAGACCAGTCCTGAGGGAACGAACACACGTAGCACACACTGTGTGCAGCTCAGCTACAGCAAACCCACTCATAAAATGTGACTTCCTCCCAACACACACACACTCTGCAATGACTGACTTTTTATTGCCTAACTAACTCAATAAAACAAAGCTGAGCAATTCTGCAGCCTGGAAATGAAGGATGTACTGTAATTTGATCTAAAGTGCCTTAAATCTCATATTTATGGGAGCTGCAGCAGGCATTTCATGGGTTGTAAAGAATGTAAATATCACTTATGCAACAACAGACCATGCTTAATATGAGAATGAAATCTAGAAATCCTGAACTTAAATCCATTAATTGCCCCCCTAGCAAAGCAGGTAGGGAGACCGATTGTTGATTTTTCTCTATATATCTGTGATTCAACCCCAGATCAGTAATTTTTCTTTCAAAAATAGACACAGACACCTGATGAATCCTCCATAAATTGTAAGAGCACATGTAAAATATAAGATTCATTATTCAGAGTATAGAGTAACACAGCAGACACCACCAGGAAGAAAATGCTAAGTCCACTCTACCATTTATAACAGGCATAATAGCCTCAGGATATTTTTTCCTCATCTCAGAGCTGGTGACACTACTCTCAGGGCTCCTGCATTTTGGTTAAATTCTGCTTTGTGGGATTCAAAGTCCTGCAGTGACAAAATCAATACGCATGCTCCACCTGCTGCTCACTCCTCATTGCACCACTAAAATTGTAGCATCTATGCAGAGTGATGGATGTTTTGGAAACTCCTGTAAAAGGTTATAAATGCTCTGACTCATATGAAAGGTTTCACCTGGTTTCTGATATCATCCCTAATTTTCATACCTGGAATTATCTGTAAAAGCAACTTAACAATTTACCTAAGTACGTTGTCATAGGACACAGAGTCAGCTAGCCAGAGCTTTTTCTAGATACACTTGGAAAATTATTTATGCAGGTGAAAATTTTGAAAGAGAAATTAGCTTTTTTTAAAAATCTCTAAATATTGATAAAATAATACCCATTAAAAATATGATAAAATAATAAATAAAGAAAAGTTACTGCACTTCTACTTTGTTCTTACAGCATCTATGCCATTAGTCATTGGAAGCATAATAGCAAAAAGCAATATGGACTTAATAATATTCTGCTCTCCAGAAAAAACCATTATTACACTTCTTCAAGAAGTTCCATATTAAATGAAGAGCTTGTTGGCCTGCTGCTCAACCATCCAGGAAGGAAAGCAGGAGACTCTTCATTCTGGCCCTTTGATCTCTCAAGCCCTAGGTGGTCGTGCTTTTGCAAAACTCAGCTGGGAACAGGCAGTTCACCCAACATTTCCAATGTCTTAGCACAGAACCTCCAGAAAATAAGGACATTTTTTTTTGCATGTTTTGATTCCAGCATTTTTCTTCTGTTTTTCTTGAATCCTTAAAAAAGAAAAGTTAAAATAAAGAGGAACATCTTAAAATACTCCTGCATGACAAAAGTAGAGAATCAATGTCATTTCCTTCTCAGCATCACCCACCCTCAGCTGCATGTTGCTCAGTGAAACAGTAGGGAGGCGAAAGGGTCTAAAATGGCAGGTTTTATTATTAAAATTGATGCTTTCCGTAGCCTTAGCAAAGAATGACTAACATAAAAACAAAGATAGGAGCTGTATTTTTAAATTGATGAAACAGTATTAAATAAAGACTTTCCAGACCCACCTTTTTTTAAAGAGGGAAAATACTGCAGTTTGACTATTTCAACAGATCGGCTACTACAGCATTTATGAAATTTATAAAGATACAATAGTTTTTTTTTCCCCACAAAAATAACATTATACAACATAGTCACTAAAAAATAAAAGACATGCAAACAGGGTGTGTACCTTGTCCCTAGCTCAAAGAAAAGCGGTGAAGTACAAAAATAAGTGAAATTATAAGATCACAAGAATTTTCTCAAGGCTAAAAGCAGAATTATCTTCTGGTGAAGATAAGTTCACACCATCAGTTGTCCAGCAAGGACCTGTACCATGATCTGTGCAACTCAAGTTCAAGATAAACCCAAGATATTCCAGCATAGGTTGAACAAAGAAGTTCATGCCAAAATAACACATCAGGATTAGAAATTGCCTCAGCCCTTGCTATTCAACGAAGGTCAGAATTTGAGCCCTGACTAGTTTATGCTGCAACATGGATAACTGATGAGCACCCAGAGGATTTCAGAAAAATAATTAAAATGTTGCAAGGGTAAGGGCCCGGGCAAACTGCAGCAAAGTTGATATTTCTTTTCAGTGGCACTTGGAATTTGAAATTGTTTCTCAGGTTCTGTTCAGTCTGAATAAGACAATTAAAGCTGTACCTGAAAGCTACTTATCCTTAGAGTAGGAGTGAATTCCTCTAAACACCTCTCCACAGGGTCTGGAACGTGGTTGAGCTTAAATACTGCATTCAGTGAGACACAAAGGACAAAATTCACACAACTAAATGAAAGACAGAGGGGATCAGCCAGGGACTCCTCCATCAATGGACAGCTAAAGCAATATGGTCAGTGAAATCAAGGATATGATTCGCTTCATCATACACTTGTCTGAATTTACACCTTTTAGGCACGCAAAAGCACCTGTTTCTCTACAGTTTAATAAAGAGCCCCAGGAGAGAGAGGCTGCAGAGGCCAGGCTGAGCTAGGGCCACCCACACCATGGGAGCTCACAGTTTGGGTTCAGCAGCTGCAGAGACAAGCCAGGGTGGCAAAGTGCTCCAAGAACCATCTCAGAAGTCCCTGTCATTAAGAATGGGATGGGACATAGCAGGGAAAATGGGAATGGGATGTGCTGGGGGTAGTGGCATGGGAAGTGAAACGGTGGAAGATTAACAGTTTTGCAAATTGACAATCCCTTAAGTATTTATACTGAGTCAAGCTGGCCCCAACAGAGCAAATGTAAGTCTGCTTTCAACAAAGTTCTAAGAGCAATTGAAATACCATGTCCATCCATTTAACATCTGCTGGAATTACCAGAATGTGGATCACCTGCCCACACACTGAGCAAGCTGGCATAAGGAAAAAGATCTCCTTCCTTGGCTGGAAACAGGAGGCTTTTGTGCCACAGCTGTCTGCGGTGAATAGCTGCTGGCCCAAGAATAAGACATGAATGTCATGCCTTCCCAAAGTTCAAAGGAACACAATTAGTCACAAGGAACCTGGGATGAGGTGAAGGATTACAGAAGAACAGTAAGACCGGGCCAACAGAGAGAAGGGCAAAGTCATGTGCAAGGAATAACAAAGAGATATCTGCACGTCTTGTTCGGTTGCCATACCCTGGGGAGAAAAATAAAGTGGATTTTACAATGAAACACTAGCCTTAGAACCAATGTTTTTATCTTCACATACTTTTAGATGCTAATTTTGATACTGAAGGAATGTCTTTAAGACACCCCAGTACGATGCCAATAATGCTTTACTGTCAAGGGTAAGGATGAACCTTCAAATGCATTTTTTAGCATAATGCAGGAAGGAAATCTGTTGGTTCCTAAAGGAAATGAATGCAGTAGTAAAGACGAAACAATAAAATTATTCAGAGATATTTCAGCAGAACAGGTAAATGACCAATTTTATCTAAAATCTTATCAAAATATTAAGTGGGATTTCTTATACACTAAGTGCTAAAGTTGAGCACTTAATTAGACTGTCAAATCTGGGAGGACCAGAAGCAGATTAAACTTTGGATACTTATACACAGTGATCAGACACTGCAGTGCAAAGGAAAGATTAGATGATCATAACTAATCTAAGTTTTAATTAAAATTTAAAAGCAGACAGGTTTTGCACTGCCCACAAGGGAGAAAAAGCTGAGTTACAACAAGATAGTTCAAGAGTATTTTTCTCATTCCTGAATTGAATTTGGTATCCAGTCTTTCTAAGGTTATTCTCAGCTTAAAGAAAATTCTCTCAGTTTAAGTAACTACCACTGAGGGCCACATTCCATTTCTATTTATTGACTGGTGGAATTACCTCATAGGTTAATAACATGGCTAGTAAGAAGTTTTCAGTGTTGATGAACATTTGAATTTTAAACTTAAATTTAGTGCCTTGGTTTCTGAGCATTGACTGCCCTCTGCTCAAACCTGCAGGCAATGTCTCAACACAGTTCACTTCAATGGAACAAAAGGGAAGAATATTTTATAATTTTCTTTCCCACATATATGCAAACACATGCTAATGCCCAGTCTTGCAGTTTTCAATGAAGACTGTTGGCAATCTCAGAGCCATCATAACCCAAAACATACGATAATATATTTTCCTTCCTATGTAGGGCTGACTGACTTATGCTTTCATTAGGTGGAGAGTTTAACCCTTCTTCTATTTCAAAATTGTTTGAAATTCATTTATAACTTCTGTAAAAGTATTTACTGTCCATAAATATTTTATGGAATGTTAAGGTGAACAATTTTTAACTTAATGAATTTTTTAATGTCTGTTTCTTTTTCTACTGGGAGCAGCCTGGCCTAAAAGTCACACAGAACTGACTTTACAAAATACTTTCAGGGCATGAGGATACTCATTACAGTTAGGATATGTAGAGCTTTTCCTGAAATGAGGATAAACATAATCAGTCTATCATCTTAGAAATTTATGGATGATGAGTATCAAATATGTTTGGAGATTCTAAATATTATTATTTAAAGAGGAATCATCCAAACCTTTAAAACTTGCCTTTTACACTGCGGATCAAATGGGAAGCCTGGAATTTTACACAGAAGAGACCTTTATCATGGAGAATTGCAAAGACAAAAGGTATGTGAGTGAACAAAATAACTGACCTTTTGACCATGTAGCATTTTGAATTAGGAGGGTGTTTTATACTGTTTTGCAGTATTAGCTGGTATTAAATGCTTCCAACATCATGAATGTGACTATGAGCTGGATGCCTGCTAAAACCTAATAACTATAAAAAAATTAAAAGTTCCATGTTTAACAGTATATTGAATGTCAGTAACTATAATATTATCAGAAGTGAACATAGTTCAGTTAGAATTTATCTGGAAAGATTTGAAACTCATCAGCAATTAGAAAAAGCTGAGCTGGAACACTTAAGTCTCATTTCATTACTCTCTCTACTGAAGAAGAGATGAAGGGACATCTAAAGACTCAAGACAGCTTTCTAGGAATGTATAAAAAAATTAGAGGATGCTCAGGCAGGAATTTTAGCTGCTCGAACAGAAAAGTTAAGTTTCTAAAATATTGCAGACTCAGCAGCCTTGCACTTTCTCTCCAGGTCAGAGGTTTTATGTTGTTGAGTAGCTCACAGGTAAAATAAGGAACAGAAAATCAATTATCTAACCATGTTAAAGAAATGTGAGAATACAGCATTCAAAAAAACCTCACAAACCTCAAATCGGGGTAAAGAAAAAAGTAGTTTAATAGTTGTATGCATGACATATGCTAAGTCAAGCAGGAAGAACATTCAGTGCCTTCCTGAAAGACTGGAGACAATTTAGCTAAAAATGTAGTGCAGGTCTGTGCAATATTTAATTAGAAAGAGATAACAACAGGAATAAAGACTAAAAAGGGAGGGAAACTTCTTTTTTGTCATTTCAAGATTAGAAGGAGTTGTAAAAAATACCCCGAGCAGTGGAAAGTGTTGGAAGGATACTACAATTTTATTACCATGAACTGCTCAGTCTATGCATGACCATATACATATGTACAGGCAAAACAGCACAGAAGGAGAAGCCTGAAATGCAGTGAGTATATGCTAAGAATCAGCAAGAAAAAAGCAAGAGTAGAATTTAAAAAAAGCTTTAACATTACTCAGCCTTTTCGGGAATCTGCTACATTTGTCAGAAGCACTCTGCCACAGTCATGAGGTAAAGAATGAAAACACCTTAAGTGGAAAATAAAAAGCCACCAACATATTATAAATGTATATATACATATATATTTACACACATACACTTTTTTTTTACAGAGAAGGGAAAAAAGAACTTTTGTGGGAATTCACACTTGTTACTGAAACAAAGGAAAGCTTCAATCTTTTCATGATTGTGTGGGGGACACAATCAACCCACTGAGGTTTTGTGTAATTAAATTAAAATTTGATTTTGAGAAAGAAGCCTAAAAGTTTCACAATTTAGAGTACCTATTAAAAAACTTTAAAAAAATATGCCAAACATTGGGTGCCATTAAGAGTTGATATCTTAAAAGAACATGAGGCCATGCAGATAGAGATTAGAACTGTAGAAAAGGAAACGCAATGCATATAGAAATAGAAAAGGAAAATATTCCCAAGTAATAAACAAGTAATGAAGAAAGCACTGGTAGAGCAATGATAAAAAAACAGTCTCATGTTAAATATGTAAATGGGCTATAATTACAGATTAATGGTACAAAATGGCATAATTAGTTTGGATATGCTATATTGTTATTCACAGTTTCCAAAAGTGGTGTTATTACAGAATATAGAAGCTAAAGAAGTAATCTCATGCTTGAATTGAGACTTGCTGACGGTCCAAGTGTGGGAATAACTGATAATGAGCTGCAGTTTGATTGATGCATTTTCAAGTGTGTTTTAAAAACATATTATGCACCTATATCTCTTCAAACCCGGTGTTTACCTGGACCAGTGGTCCTGCGGAAGGGGTGAATTCTTTAAAATTACCTACGAGGATAAGAATGAAGTTCAGAGCTGCCTCTGCCATCATTAGCAGGGGAACACATTCATGAACATCCCAAATACAAAGACTTTCAGCAGCTGAGCTGCTGCTCAATCCAATGCTGAGAACCAACCCGAGGATGCCTTTGAGCTCACTCAGGGAAGTCCAACAGGAAAAAGAAGAGGCATCTGCAGCTTCTTCTGCAGAACGAAGAAATACAGACAGGCCCCGATTTCCAAAGATCAGAAAGAGAACAAATTGCAAAAGAGCCAGCACAGACACGGAAAAGACAAAACATTAATGCAGAGGTTAAAATCCATGAGGTGCCACACAGATCTTCAAAACAAAGGAAGCAAGGCAGGAACTGATCGGCAGCCTTAGATATTTGCATTATATTATCACGAATTTCTAAGTTTCCTTTGGAAGAAGTGAAGTTATGTGGGCCACAAAGAGTTTGATACATCCTGATCCCACACTTGGCAATTGTCACTTCTAGTTGATAGAAACATGACACGAAGGAGACAGGCAGACCCCTTCTCCTTTCTATCGAACATATTAGTTAATGTGTTATTTTATCAAAAACACAAATAAAAGCTCTGATTTTTCATTCTTTTTAAACAAAAGGAATGAAGTGCTATTGGGGTGACTTATATATCTTCCAAAAAAAGAAAGATTCAAATGATGCAAAACCAAAAAGTTTTACACAATGGTGTTGTGAATGCGCACAAAACACTATATATATATATATATATTTTTATTTTTCTTTAAAGAGCTTTCCTCTGTACTTTTTAATATCTTTCCCAGGATACATGGAATCTGTATCACTCCTATAATATTTTTTTGTAATTCCAATGCATTCTTCACAAATACCAATTTCCTGGAAAGAACATTTTTCACAACTATATTATATGGTATCTGACAAGTCAATGCCATGTCAAATTATGTCTGGTAAGCAGAGCAGCCATACAAAAAACCAAAAGGAAAAGAAGAAAACAAAATCAATCAAACAAACAAAAAAAAAAAAAAAGTGGTTTTGGTTCTCTGCTGTGTAACACAAGGGTGTTCAAAACAGAATCTGCTGCTTTACAAATAAATCTTTTTGTTTTTTCTGAAACACATTCTTTTCTGAACTTCCGTTTATGTCTTTGAAGACCAAAAAACGTCAGTGGTGCTTCGGAACTTAACAAAGGCAGGAATTTTTTGCAACCTTTTCAGCACATTTTTGTCCATTGAGCCAAAAAGTTAAGGCAGCGTGACAGCGATACCAGAAGAAGGTAAATAAGTCCAGTCCCAGCTGAGTTCCCCTGGTGTAACTCATCATGGGGACTTATGCTTCAATTCCTGGCTTCAGCAGCCATCCAGGAGAAGAATTCGCTCCATAGACAGATGTGTGGAGCAGGCTGATGCCCAGGAAATTAGATGTAAACACACTGCTCTCTGCCAAAAGAAGAGCTTGCCCTCATTTATATCAATATTTCAATTTAAAGAAAAACCTGCCTCCTCCTACCTCTCCAGGTTTCAGCTTTCTGTATTCCTCCATAATGATGTGATAATCACCTCACAAATATGTGCAAGAACTGTATTAATCCCTTTAAGTTTATTTCAAAACTGAGCTTATAAAGGCTTACTTTCAACTCTTACCTTTCCTGCAGTAAAAAATTATACTTTTTCTTGAAAAATAGTCCTGACTGAAAGAAATATTTAGCAACCCTTTTGTAATTCACAAGCTGTATGTGACAAGTCACATTCATTTCAATTTTCAAGTTAACTGATTGTAATCATTTCCGTTTTTTAAACAAGTTGGCTGTAAGAGTATAAAATTATTTCTAGCAAAGTTATATTAATCACCTTACACTTAACTGGTTAGAATTAATTTAAGACAGATATTTTTTTCTCCCTGTCAAGAGCTTCCTGGGTTGCAAAGAAAGCAAATATGAGGGGGAAAGTGCTATTTTTTTCCAATAGTCTGTAAATATGTTCTCTATTTCCACAGCCCATGAATCTCTCCAGAATTTCTTGCTGACTTAAGCTACATGAATTTTAAAGCATATCCTACTCTTTTTGGTTCTCTTAATATTACTGTCGGTACCTGAATATTTTAAGCAGGATATTCTTCTTTATATACTGAAATAAACTGCTTTATTTGAAGGTATAATTTTGAACAAGGTGTTATTGCAAAAATTAAGTAGCAGCAAGCATAACGAGGTTTTATTTAGGAATTACTCCAACTCACATAAAAATAAAAAAAACAACCAAACAAACAAACAAAACCCAAAAAAAACCCCAAAACAACTAATCTTGTTTTTCAAACAGTCACATTGCACATTTCCTGCAGTAAAGTGGAAATAGATGTAATTCAGTTGCATTTTGAATAAAACAGAAAGCAGAAGATGAAATACTGATTTTTAGCCTAACATGCTTTTGTTCTAATACACAGTGTCCCGTCAAGCTCTACTAGAAACAGTGTCCACAGAGCACCCAGCAAAGACAAAAACACAACTTCCAGCTCAGGAGAACCACACAACACCAAGGACATAATGCTGAGAAGCTACAAATGCTGCAAAATGCTTTTCTGTGCAAAAAATCACTTTTTTTTTTCCCTAAACATGCAGTGCCCTCTCCCAGAGGCAGAATCCTAAGTCAGATGGGCATTTGTTGTGACCCCGAGCAAACAGCCTTGGTTTTAAGTTTTTAAGGAAGTCTGTCCTTCAGCCTCCACCTCTGAGCTCTGCCATCAGGGAATGCTCATTCAGAGTTAGTCCCACTTTATCATGGTCCTATTTCCAGCCAGTGCTTACAAATCATCCCATGGAACACATGTAAAAGCCTCTTGGAGCATGCAAGCTGAAAAATACTACTATTCTCCTTTATTATTGCCTATGGTGGTATTTCAAGTACTATTTATGCTTCATGCTTGAGTTATAATGTCCCATGCTTAGCTCTGCTATCTCATTTTTCATGGTTCTGGTTTACAGGTCAATAATCAATGTGAAACTGTTTCCACAGTCTTGTTAAGAATCTTATTCTAGTGAATACTTTGCCTTTACAATGTAAATGTGACTACTGTTGGGACAAGAAGAAAACAAAAAATGTTATAATGGATTTTATGCACTTAAGTAAGAAAAGGGAAAAAAAGTATTTTCTGCATTTTAGCTCAAACCGGGAAATGCACACATGATTTATCATTGTTGTATACTCCAAAAAGCATCTTCTTCCAAGTTGGACAAGAGGATGCAGAAGACCAACTCCAGGGATAAGTATTTCCCTGTCCTTCAGGTACTACTCATTCACCCCTCTGTGCTGATACTTCCTTCACTTCTAATGATTCAGTCCCATCTATCCAGCATCCTTTTGACTCTCCTGTTTATCAGACAATGAAAAATGTTATGATTCCTCATAAATTCTTAAAAATTATTATATATAGCACCCTCAGCTTCAGAAAGTGATTCGTCATGTTTCAGCAACTGTGTAAAGGGTCTTTCCCATACAGACAGTCACATTAATAAACGCTGAACCTTCAGAAAATCTTCATGAGGGTTCGACTGACTCAAGGACAGTGTGAGTGCAAATGACATGAGCAAGGGTATTTGAATGCTAGCAGATCATTTTTTTGTAGGGAACTATCTAATATTCCAAGGCATTCATTTCTATCATCAATCTACCAAGTAGATAATGTGGACAAAGATAGACTCAATGTGTAAAGAAGACATAAAAACTGTATCATTATGAAACCTGAATTCAATTTTGGTTAAAGTCCTTTATTAAACAGATTATCATCAGGTGTGTCACTCATCTAAGCCTCTGTCCTATTCTTCCCCATTGTAGTAAACATTTCGAGTTGCTGGAGTCACAAATTCTATTTGCTATTCACATCACATTGTCCTTTGTTTTATACATCTCACCACACACTCTTCCATTTGGGCCATGATTCAAACACAGGAACCACTTACAAACAATCAGCAAATAGGGAAGAAAGAAAATGTACATTTTACAAGATTTTCTATTGTTTTGGGTTTCTTTTTAATTCTATGGAAGTAGATGTCAACAGACTATTGTCACGGGGGGAAGGAAGATCTTAGTAATTCTGCAAGAAGACATCAGGAAGGAAACAAAACAGAAAAATCAAGGCACATTAGAAAAACAAATAAATAACAACCTAGAAGATCACACAAGCTAATAACCCCCAGAATATCTTGTCCTTAACTGTATATACATCTAATAAGAATAGAAAGAGTTATAACACAGACATTACTAAAATTACTGATCACGAGACCTATTACAGGCTTTCAAGAGGAAATTGTCCTGCTGTTTACAACAAGGAGAGAACAGATGCTGTCCAGGGAAGGTGGGCGCCAACAAGTTGAGCTAGACAGTAGTCTTTTGGAGATGCCAAGAAGAATGGAGTATCACATAAATAAAAGAAATATGACCACTGAAAAAAATTAAGGCCTTTATCAAATATTTGAGCAAGAGCATTCCAGCATTCTGTTATGTTTCATAGATATATTTAGGATTCCCTTCACTGGGATACCTACAGGCCACAAAAATAATTTGCAAAAGTATTGTATCAATTCAAAGAGTATACACATTTGTGTGTGCATAAATTTGCTTGTATGCACGAGCAAAACAAGATTTTAAAAAAAAGCCCTTTATTCTCCACCACAGTTTAAATCTGTGTGTTCCTTCTCATTTTCGTGCTATGAAAAATATGAGACAAGACCAAATTTCAACGTCAAACTTCCATTAAAAGAAGCATACTGCAGTTTCCTGCAGCAGCTACATGCAGGGAGGTGAGTTGAGGACTACAAAGGTCCTAGGGAGGGTTGGTTTATTGATCAGAGGAGCACTAAGTAGGGGAAGGTCACACCAATTCCACTGAACTAACCAAAATGTTACAGTAATCAGGGCGAGGGAGGCAGGTTAGCATCCTTTGGGATGGCCTGGGGTACCCATCCCCTCTGAGCGTCCCCTTCAGAAGGACATCAGTCTCCTGCAGCCCTCTCACCCCTGACATCCTCACGGAGGGAGCTTTACATAGGACACCTGACCTATATTCAGCTGATGGAAATGACTGCTGCCTGTCCACATGTGTGTGATCATTTTAGGTATCAATTTAGGTGACTTAATGTGATGAATGCGTCCACTCCTGCCTTCCTCACCATATTCAAACAGAGCCCAGACAGAAGTGTTTTCACTTACACAATGTTGCCATGACAACAGAGTATTTTCATAACTTTGCTTGCATTACTTAGCCTTTAGAAAATGACAAGTGGAAGAGCCACAAATACTATCCACATGTAGCTGTTAATCAGCCAGGAGCTACTACAGTCAAGTTTCGCTGAGTTTGTCTCATTTGGATGGGCTGCTGGACAGCAAATAAATCCCTGGAAAATTTTTAAATGCTCTAAATGAGTGGTGTCCAAACTAGAAGTACAGTGTCTAAGTGGAGTCCCAAACTTCTGAGAAACCAATTTTTTCTCATGATTAAACTAGCATCATGCTAATACAATATTACTACTTTGCCATTGAGACTGTGACTTGAAAATATTAAAGTACGAACATCCACACAGATGATGCAAGTGCAAAATTAAACATTCCAACAATATTCTTGGAACAATTTGGATTACAAAAATACCTTGGTCCTGTGGCTGCCTACAAGAGATGTTTATTGCATGTATTAGTATTTAGAAGGTTTGTACACCTTTACTGGCTTTCACTTTATTCAAGTTTTGATTTGTTAGCTCAAGTTATGCCATTCAAAAGCTAGAAAATCCTTTCTGGCTTTGGAAAGAGCAGAGAGATTAACATTGGAAAGGTGAACAAAAATTAAAAGAAACAGACCAGCTGCAGCTGGTAATGAAATCAGAGCAGTTTTATTTATCTGAATTCATTAGGAAGTTAAGAACTGTTTCCAGCTAACTGGAAGTTGTATATTTTCTGCCCAGGCACCCTAAAATATGCTGTGGTGCAAAAGTATACATGGCAAACTTTCTTCCTTCCCTGCTGATTTATTTATGTGACACCAACATTCATAGATGCTAAAATTTTCTAGTATAATGTCAGTCACAGACATGTGCTACACGGGGAGGAAGAAGCTCTCCTGGAATTGCTTCCCCAGGTCTTCCTGGCAGATTCAGTGAGCCCAAAGGCTTTTTACCTTTATAAAGTCTGCACCAGCAGGGCTGAAACACAAACGTGTTCAAAAACTTCTGGAGACATCACCTCAGAGGGAGCACAAATAATTGTAACCCCCAGTGCATCTAACCCCTCTCGAGAGTTTTGACTGTACCTCTGTGTGAGAGCTGCTCCAGGATGATCCTCAGGTGCTGCAGAACAGGGGCTGAAATGTCATATTTATAGACGTCTATTACTGGCACTCGCTGACATCTCCCAAATATTCCATCTGCAGGAAAGAGAAAAAAGAAAAGGAAAAATACACATTTCGTTTTCTGAGAGGAAGAACGGCGTGATGAGATGCGCATTTCCAATGTATCCTAATTATATACTGAAGGAACCTTTTAAAAGACACTTTAAAAAGCTATCAAAGGACCACTGAAGTCATAAGACGGGATATTTTCTATCAAAATAAATAAATACTAGAAAGAATATTAGTTGGAGGAATATTCTATTGTATGAGTTAGGCATGCAGTTTATTTTATAAAGTATTTTCAGACTACTTCTTCCCAAATCTTTAGATGTAAGACTTCTTTACTGACAATTCAGTGAGAGAAAACCTTAATGTTCAATGCCTACTATGTTGCAGATGAAAAGTGCAGCATCCAGAAATATAAATATTAATTTGCAGAAACTATGTGGATTTGCTGAAACATTTTTAATGCAGGGGCTGTGTGTTAGGCATTGGTAAATGAGAACTGAATCCATAATGGCTAGTAAAGGCTCATTTCAAGAAGTACCCTCTAATGAATGCAATAAAAGAAAGCTCCTCGCAGAACAATGAGATATTAATGTGGCCTAATTTATTTAGCTCCATTCCATTTGTCTGAAATGACAGACTCTCCTCATCAATGTCTTTTCAAATCACACCTTCTAATTAATTTAGCTTCTTATTAGTCTTTATTTAGAGAATTGTTCATTTTGAGGCAAGCTTCCTGTGTATGTGTGGGAGGAACAGGGAGTTCAAACATTCAAATTACCTTTCTCCCTTTCATACAAAAGCCTAATTCAGAGTCTAGGTGCTTCACATACAATCTGACCATCTGCAATTCTGGGTCTCTGAGAAAGAAAGTGGTTTCATTTATTGTTCAAAATAGTTCTCTTCTATATAGTGATCCAAAGGAAGCAATTTAAATGCAACAAGTTTAATTAGCAAAATATTCTACTGCAATCCTAGTTTTAACACAATAATTACTTCTGCTCTGATATTACATCTATGCTCCAAAAGGAGAGCTACATCAGATGAGCAGAAAATAAGGGTAAGCATTAATTTGCAAATGTCCATTACTTTCTGTGCTACTTCACAGAGCTAAAAGACTACAAATGGGAACTACTGGCCCAGCTGTTCACTAAACACAAATAATGGTATAAAAGAAAATAAACCAAACCAGGATGCAGAAAAAGGGCATTATTAGCCCTCACTGTTAAACACAAATACCTCATTGAAATTAGCCAACTTTTCTTTCTTCGCCTTTCCAATCCTCCTGTCACTTACAACTGCCAAATTAAGTTAATCCAAATTAAAATCCTACATCTGAATCTAATTTTGCTATTGGAAACTAGGTTTAATTTGGAAACCACATAGACAGATATGGTTTGGTTTTCTGACATGTAATGTGAAAAGCAGCCTAACAGCAGATTAAAATATTCGTCTCTGTTAAAAACCTGTTGCAGTTGAAAATAAGCGAAGTATATAAATATCAGTCAACTTGTAAATGGATGGATAACAGAAATAAGGTTCTGATTCAGAAAGAAACAGAAGAACATTGCAGTGTTTATGAGCAAGATGGTTCAAAATGAAACATAACCTGAAACAGCCAGCTCTAGCTTGGAATACCACCATCACTGGCTACAAACAATTAGGACAAAATCTATGTTTACATAAACAACTAATATTCCATGCTTTTTTTTAAGACATAAAGTCCCTTAAAAATAATTCTAATCTTATTTTAGAGTCCAGGAAAGCATACACATTCAATAAAAATTAAAGTTTTTTGTATTAAGTATCATTTAAGGATATCTCCATGGATGCAAAAGCTAATTCACTCACAAACTCTAAAAAAGACCAAACCATTTTCCTAAACTCAGAGTTTTCAGAAACCTTTAGCCTACTTCCTTTGAATAGAACAAAACCCATTTAAATTCTAAAATTAACAATTAACACATGAGCCTGAGCTGCATTACACAGTCTATCCAAAAACACTGGGACTGCTTAGGGAGAAACTGCAAGTTACTTTGGCTTTTGTATGTGAAATATGGGCATAATAAGCTTTGGAGAGGCTGCAACCACAAATAGCGCTCGGCTCTGCTAAATGCAGCATGAGGAGAGCGGAGCGAGAGCAGAATGCCCCAAGGAGTGGTTGGCAAATTCCAGCTCTAAAATACAGAGGGGATCTTTGTGCTGGGGATTACAGTTGGACTGGGGTCGTGCAAATAATACATTTCATAGTTCAGTTGCTTTTTCTAAAAAAGTAGGAATTTTCTCAGATTTTTCTGTTTGTTTGGGGCTTTTTTTTCTTTTTTTTTCTTCTTTTTTTTATTTTTTGGTTGGTGTCGCTTTGTTTGGTTGTGGGTGTGTTTTGGATTTTTTTTTAATTAATACGGCTTCTGTAGCAAGATATAAGACCTAAAAATTTAAATTGAGGTTGGGCATTCAGTTTTCAGGGTGTCTTTGAAATAAACTTCCTTACATTTACACAGATTGCAAGGGAAGAAAGGTGAGGGAGAGCCTTTTTACCAAGAAAAAATTGTCAAAGGTGCCCCTTTTCTTCTCTCAAGAAACCTAAATGGCAGATGTGGCATTGGAAATGGCTTAGATCCAGCACAAAGCTCACTTCTACATAAATTACAGCTAATATTTAAAATGTCTATTTTATTCTGCCGTGAGCTATCCCAGTCTCTGTGGTATTTTCAGCAAGTCAGTACATGGTGCATCTTTCTGGACCCTGTCGTGCCCCCAGTTGGCATCAGTGAGAGAAATGCCCAAAGCTGGGCATAAAGCAAAATAATAAAGTGGAAAAGCTCCCAGATTTTACAGTAGATGTGTCAGGGCAGAGGTAGCTCAAAGTATGAGTGATGCTTTAACAACACCATACTCTGTATGTCTATATCTACTCAGAATGTGTTCGTACTTCCATTAAAGTTGTGTTAGGAGAGGGAACAGAACATGCGAAGGACATCTGCACTTTACACATGCCCAGAATGAGGGGAGGCTGAGGCTGATCAATGCAGACATATGGTTGCTATTAACGTGTTATCATTCGCTGTCAGTGAAAAGTAGAAATTTCCATAATAATATCTTAAAAGTTATACTTAGACCTGGAAAAATCTGCATTAACAGCAAGCTCATGCTGGCTTTTAGAGAGCTGCTGCATTTGTTTTCAGAGAGTAGAATAGAAGTATAATACACCCATATACCCAAGGACACAGTGAAAAGCTTATTTATCCATTTGGCTATTTTGCTGAGAGGTTTAATAGAAAGCAAACATAAGCTTTCACAAACTTTTATTTAAAATCTTGAATTTTGACAAATATTTATATATTTAAAAGTTAGATGATAATATTAAAAGACACAAATTTACTGTTACTGAGGTGCCCAGTAAGATCTCAAATAGAGTCAGATGCCTTGTACTAAAGACAACCCTGGAGCATGGTATATGTATTTACACTGAATATTTATCAACTTTCAGTGAAAAAATTACAACTGATAGATTAAACCATGAGCAAGTCAAAACACAGGTTCTGGAAAGCTGATTGTTGAGAAAGATTAAGAAGAAAATGGAAAACAACCATCATTATTCATTATTATCGCCCATTTGCCATGAATTAGTGCATATTTATGACCCCTATTACCTACTGAGGAAGCACCACATTACATTCATGACTGACATCCAGGTACTGAATCATGTAAAAAGAGAGCACAAAAACCTAGTTTGAAACAGTTTTGAAGAGCTGATTGTGTCAGGATGTTCACTCAGTAAAGGAGACATGCATCAAGTGCTGAAGAGGTATTAAAAAATCATTGGAAACTTGTGCTAAGTGACAACTTTCACCTTAAAGGCAACACTATTTGTGGGCAGCTGATTCATTAAGTTCTTTTTGGGCAGTTTTTTTTAAAAAAAAAAAAAAAAAAAGAAAGAAATCTGTGTATAATAAGCTGTCCTTGGCAAGAGAAACATATCCCATCCTGGAACCACTAAGTATGGCTAATCTGGTGATTGAAACTAAGATGTATCCAAGACATGGCACAGTTTTGAATAATACCAGCAAAAAAAAAAAAAATATAACGAGTTCTTGTTGAGTATCTTTTGCTACTGAGCAAAGGTGTGAAGACTGGTAGAGATACTGGAGTTTGTCTGCAGGCAGCTGAAAGCTTGATATATGTAAATTAAAAGATTGTTCTGTGCAGTAATTAATTATTTAGATCTACATGCAGTGAAATTTTCACATGGTGCTGACAAGTGACCTTTGCAAGGAGCCTTCAAGCAGATGCTTTGAAGCACCTGACTCTTCTGCTCTTCAAACTTCCTGCAGCAGCCAGAAAGGAGGCAGCTCTCCACACAGTGTCAACACTCACATGCATGGGCCAACCAATGTTGCAGCTTCCTTGCCCTACTTACCAGAAAATTGTTAAAAAATTATAAAGTAGGGCTTTGTATAACACTTAGATTTTGCCCTGTACTGCAATCATTATGCTTTGTTCCTGTGTTGCGATGTAAACAAGTCCAGAGACCCAGTGGTGTCAAAAGGCAACTTCTGCCACCTTTGACTGCAACATTTGTGCTCTTGCAGTTAACCAGAGAAAGGCCTTTAATGTTTCTGCAGAGTTTTCAATGGGCATCATTCTTCAGCAACTTAACCTTCTGTAAGAAAAGAATCCTTTCTTCTCACTGAATATGGACATCACTTCACACTCCTTCCCCCAGCTAGTGGTTTAAAGTTCTGTAAGGTCCAGGACTAGTAAAAATGTCAGTGTTATAACCCACAGTTAGAGCCTGAGTTGCCTACTGCAGAGATTAAATCCTTTTCCAACGGGAAGCATAATATTTGCATTTCAAAAGTCTCATGATCGTGAACCTCCAGGTCACAGATGTTAAACGTTTTAGGAAGTATGAAGGGGATTGTTACAGTATTTTACTCGTCTCTCCCTTCTGTTTCCCATAGTGTGGAGTTTGTTTTCAAAACTCCTTTTCAAAAATTTAAAAAATAAAAAAAAAAAGATTAAATGTTCCTGTTCCTTGAAGAGGACATTAATGTATGCCAGAAGGCTTATTTTGAAAGATATAGTCCACAAGTCCACATTCAACATTCACAAGTAAGCTCTTCAGCAAACAACGTATTTTTAATATTCTATTTAAAAAGATTTGTTCATAATTTATGCCTCTACTTTTATATTCACTTTGCAAGTAAGGGAGAGACCATACAGATAGAGCAAAACTGGCTTCTACAGCATCATTTCTCATACAAATGTTTTGAAAATGTGGGTCCAAAGCTTCCTAACAGCAAATTCTCCCCCATCTCCCTGCAGAGGTTGAGGAGAAAAGCTGCTGTTTGCAATCAGGGGGAGCTGCACTGCAGCCCTGCGGTGCTCCAGAGAGAGCAGCCTTCCGAGGGGCAACCTCCCCCTGCTCAACCTTTAAAGCCTTTTTGCCATTTTATTTTGCTTATCTCCCTAGTCCTTGGCTATTTTCCTCAGTGGTCCTTGGTTATTTCTGTTTCAGAGCAGTAATAGTGGCATCTAGTGGACAGGGATCACTCCTGGAGCACACCCTGCTCACCTTCTGAATTTACTGCTCCCAGATTTATTTGACCTCATCTCAATACAGACTTCTGCACCTCAGCCCACCCTCAACCCACACTGTCCTACCCTATCCTAATGGCTGACAAGCATGGGGAAGTTTTTAAGGCGGTTACTTCAAACTGAGAAATATGATTTTAAAATAAAAGGCTACGATATTTGCTTCTAAGCATAGTGAAGACAAGTAAGGAAAGTGCATATAGACAGTTTAACAAGAGTATGTGGTGGTATTCTGCTTTTGCTGCTGTGAGAAGCACAAAACATTTTGCAATATAAGTAAATCCTCAACTTCAAGTGAAACACAGAGCATACTTTTGTAGATTTATTTTGTAAATATAATAGAAACACCATAAAAAGCGGAAAGCAATGAAGTAAGATGTGCCAAATGTGAAAATTTTTTTAACCAACAAAAAAATTTGCCATGCAGTGGATAACTAACAGTGCAATAAATCCACTCTTCCTCAGCTACTAAATAAACTGCTGCCTGGAAGGCAAAGGTAACTTGGTAAATTCTCTTGAAATCCAGATCACCTAACAGTCTTACAGAAGAACTTTAACAAGATTTAATGCCTCTTCTCACCTCTCTGGACAACACAGATACTTAAGGAAATAGGTGGATAGTTGGTCTACTTTCAAAAAATCCCCAAACCTAAAACCCCCAAATATTTCTGCTGATTGAAAGAATCAGGTAGGATGTCAGTGATTATGAAAGAGCACATATTAAAAGATAAAAGCTAACATTACCAGCAGCATTAGTTAGCTGTTGTGCAAATACTGTGATAGGGCTGGGATTTGCAAAGCGCCAAATCGTTCTGAGGCATGAATAGTTCCTCTGGGCATTACAGTCCCCTTGCCTCAAGTAGTAATTCTGAGAGCAAGTTCTGGAGGACTCGGTCCTTCCTTGAACAAAAAAAATATATATAATATTCAACAGAACTGAAATATCATTTCAGTAACTATTTCTGTGCTAACCTGCTAATTTAAGTGGTGGATTGTATAGTCCTAAAGCATTATGCACACTTTCACTTGGAGATTTTTAAGTTACAACAGAAATATGTAAATTGTAGAGAAAGTAACTAAAAAAATCCTCAGTACAGCAAAAGGAGGGAAGGAAAGGACTGTGAAAAAGTGAGTTACAGGCTAACAAAGCAAGAGGAGAGCAGGCTTGCCATGAAAGAAGTGCTGCCTGCTTCCAAAAAGCCCCTAAGTTATTCAGCTAAGAGAATGAGAGGTCCAGATTTCAATGCCTACTTTATGTGATTTGGAGCACAGAAAGGAAGCTCAGCCTTAACAGGTCATATTTAGGCCTTGCAAACAATGAAATAATGGCCATGCCTTGGGAGGAGAGGGCAGGAGGGACTTTAAGGAGAGGAAAAAGTAGAGATGAAAAGAAAGCAAGTCTTAACATTCTGCCGCTAGAGCTAATGTTCAAGTTGAACAATGCTTCAATAACTTGGTACTTCTTAGAGAACCAAACTTGAACTTTCCACAGCTTAGGTAACTACATGGCATGAAAGTTTTGTTTTAGGCTTCGTGATGAGGATAATAAAGGTTCAGAAAACAGTGACTGAATCAACATCTTCCACATCCAAATAACCACTACAGTCTGGAGCCAGAGGAACCATCTGCCTCTAATTTTGATCAGAGGCAAATCCATAAAATCTTTAAGAAAAAAGAACTTCTAATTGTAATATGCTGAGAGGGCTTTTCTAAGCAAAACTGTGCCTTCAGTATTAGCTGTGATGCTGCTAAGAAAAAAGAGCTTGCAATCAAAATCCTGTGAGCAGCAACTCCCTTTCTGGTCAATACTGGTAGTAAGGAGAAAATGGAGGAAAGATTTAAACATATAAATCCTCCTCCAAGAGGACAAATACTTTAAATTCAAGTATAAATCAAATATTAGTAGGCTTACAATAAAACTATCTCTTCCTTTAACATATTTAGCCACTGGACTGCAAGGTTAACATGTAGCTTTATACCATACATTGCTATCTCAATACTGAGAAATCTGAGCCACGTGCCACCCCCTGTTTAGAAAAAGTTCTTTTTTCCAGGAGAAAAGACAGAATACTGCATCAAATTCTGACCACGTCATTACCAGAAAGATATGAATAAACTAGAGAAGTTCAGAGAAAAATGAAAGAAAGGAGGCAGTCACATGGAGCCTGAAGCATTGAACTACCTGATTCTTTACAAGAAACACTAAACGTTTATGCAACCTGGTTGATTAATTATTTATGACATTATTGGGAGAAATGGAGTGAAAAGACAAAAATGAACATTCTGAATCAGAACAAGTTTCAAGCAGGGAGAAACTATTCTGGAGATGTTCAGCTCCCTCCTGGAAGAGTAATGGAGCTCCTAATGCTTACACTGTTTAAAATTAAGCCAGAGGAACAAGGAATGATGAAACATGAACAATTTTTTTTTTTTTTTACTCAATATGCATTTATGAACAGAGGTTACTGGAGGGACTAAGAATTTATTTATGGAATCAATGAGATGCAAATATACTAATGCTTATTTATGTACACTAATTTTCCAAGTATCACTGAGATGTACTTCAGTCACTTCAAGGATCCCCATTACATTTTCGGTTGGTGCCAAGAACCACTTTGGTGCTGGCAGTGTCTTCACTGTGTGATCAGACTGTAGCTACTCTTGCATCTGTATTCCCAAAGCAAAAATAACTCTGCAAGGAAACATGTTCAGCAAAATAGATTTCTGCATTAGTTTTGTATTAAAAATAAAGTAGTGAAAGTTTTAACTTATTCTAAGTGCCAAGAGCTTACATTTTAAGCGTTAGTTATTATGTGTTTTCAGGAGACACTGTTCTTATGAAAACATGACTATCCATTCACATTCACCAGCTGCAGTGTCTCATAGTTAGAGCAAACTGGGTTTGTTTCTGTCCTTTTCCAAACTAGAAGCTTTCTAGATCTTTGCAGGACAATATTTATCGAGACAGCGGATTGCTTTTGTAATCTGAGTTACTCAGTTTATTCCTAAATGGAACTGACTTCAGACATGCATGGAATTATAGTAATAAAGAGCTGCATCTTGTTCCCTAGATATGAAGTATTAGAAAAAATTCTGGAAAATTATGTTATGGGAACCTGAAAGCATCAGCAGAAAATTTAAATGCAATCCTTTATGGAGGGGAGGGGAAATCCTTCCAAACAGGGATAACTTCAGAGTGCTGCACCCTGCAGTCTGATTGAAACTGTTTGGAGCTATCTCAGAAATCTCTGCAGCTTGCTCAAGTCTGATCTCTGCCTACAGAAGCCATGGCACACCAAGCTGTCTCTGGCAGATTCGGCACGGGACTGGAACAGCCAAGAACTTCACTCAAACTTTGACACCAGGATGCCAACAGTTTCTGCTGAACAGTCTGAAGAACGTGAAAAATCTGACACTTTTCATGCAAACTGTGCTTTGAAATAGTTAAATATGATGCTACACACCTCAGAACACCTATCAGAAGCCCCATCCAGAAAAGTTATCTCTCACAACTAATTAGAGGTTTTGCTCTCCTGGTGCGACAGACCTGGAGCACCACCCACAGCTTTGCTGATGGCCACAGGGGAAGGGCAGGAGATGTTCCAGTCCTCCTTGCTTGATTCAAACCCCAGCGTTCAGCAATTTGAGGGCAAAAGCACAAACAAGGTTGGGGGATATATGAACAGAACAGCAATAAGTGGGAACAAGGAGGTGACATCATCCAATATGCAGCATTGGTAAGGTCAGGATGGGAACACAGAGTCCTGGAGTCCAAATCTGAAGATGAATGATACATTTTGGAAAGGGCATTGAGAGAAGAAAAGGAGATTATTTATGGGCTGGAAAAAGCCCTACGGTGAAATGCCTTTTCCAGCACAGAAGTCTTCAGCACAGCAGATGATCTTTTGTCTCTAAGTAAGCCTGCAGACAGATGGAACGATATGGGAACAGAGATCGGGAACAGGGCTGGGAGCAGTTTCAGAAGTATTTATTCTCCTCAGTTTTGTGTGCTACTATTCAAAACAACTTTTAAAACTTGCAATTTCTGAAAGTATTATAAGAATGGATCGGAAAAGCAGGACTTTTTTTGCTTTTGCAATGGGTACAGAGACTCTTCAATATATGTGATATGTGCAACCCCAAATTGCTCCCTATTTTCCTCACAGAATACATACAACTCACATAAAATACTTAACATTCATGCATACTTATAAGTTGTAATGGGCTTTTTAAAATACTGTATACAATTAAAAGCCATTCTTTAACTGGAGTTTGGGGGCTAGATTTAAGCTGCTCACACCCTTAGAATATCCTGCAATTGAAGTGGTTAAGTACAGAAGTTGTATTCTCAGCACATATGCTTAAAAGAAGATAGAATAAATAAGAATCATTTTTAGCAAAATATTCATGCTACAAAAGAAGGAAATAACCATTCATCAAAGATGCAAAATAAAAAACTTGAAAGCCCGGACTTTAGAATCAGCAAAATAACTCACTGTCATAATATTTTACTAATGAGCATGAAACTGTATCTTTCTAAATTTCTTCCTGATACTATATTGCTTATGAAGTGCCAGATTCTTGATCAGAATAACAAAACCACACAGAAAATATGAACACTGTTTGTTATTGCTTCCTCCACTCCAGTGGAATGCTCTTCCAGCAGAAGCCATCACTTTTTTTTTTTTGGTATGTTTTTGATGGATGTAACGGAAATGGGTTGCAGCCCTACGTGAAGGAAAATGTCTCTACCCAAAATCCACTATTCTGAAGCTTCTGCTGCACTATTTACAATAACCAGACACATTTAAATAATACTGCTGAACTTTTGACACTTGCTAGATGGATAACTCTTCACCCAGATCTCTGCACACAGATCATTTTCTTAAGCGCATCACCTCAGAGTTTCACTTTTGGCAGTGCTTTGCCATTCCTCACTTAGCCAAAAACCAGCCCAGCCTGTGCTCCTGTTCTGGCAACAGAGGTTTACAAAGGGCCAGCAGATCCAAGGTGGTGGCATGGGCATCACCAGAGACTTCCCCAAGGTCAAAAAGACAAACAGAACTGCAGACTCACTAATGACAAAGGGATAAGCTGATATTTTTTAAATGGGGAGTGAAACAGAAATGTGGATCTTGAGGAAGGCAAAAGTCACCAGCTTCTCTCCCTAGCCATACTTCAGTGCTTATTTTCCAGTCAATAAAAATCACGAATTATGATTTGGATATACTGATTCTGTCATGAAATATAATTTGGATATACTGAAACCAGAAAGATTTCCAAGATTTCTACAGATAGAAGCAGATTTAGATGCACCCAGATGTTTTTGTTTAATCTACAATAGCATTTTCTCCCAAAGACATCAACCAAAATAGTAATTTTTTGTCTTTTAATCCAACTTCTGCATATCTGGTAGCCGCAGTAATTTTACTTTGTAGCTCATGTATTCCTTCAATGTCACTGAGAAGGGGATCCAGAGACAACTGTTACAAATATTTGCTACTATCTGCAGTGTTTATGAGCATTCAGTGTAGCAACAGGACATCCTATTTCTGTCACATCTGGAGCACCACCCTTTCAAATATAAATGTTCATCCCTAAGTCAAGGAACTACAGTCCATAAAACAACCTGCAAAATTTTAATAAATTCAAGATTTTAGCATCAGCACCCGAAGTGTTTTGCACAAATTTCATCTGCCGCAAAGTTCATATTCTGCCTAAACCACTGACTGCTGTCATATTTGGTGCAACTTGTTATGGGTGGAAAGATAAGCAGCAGGGCAGCAAAAAGAGGAGGTTTATCTCTGGCAGCTAATCTCCTCAATCAACAGCACTCAGCTCTGCTTAACAGCCGTTGCCAAGGAACGGGGACCAGCTTTTCTTATCGGCTTCATAATGTTTCATTGACTATTCAGACTAGAATAGAAAGCTGTGACACTCAGGGTTATAAGCACCACAAAATGAAAATGGCATATTATGTGGTATGAAGAAGAGAAATCTTTTAGCCCTCACCTTATCTGGACAGTGACTGTTACTCAAAAGAAAAAAAAAAAATCATCTATCATTTTCTGCTCTGCTTATTTTAATATCACAAAACAAACAGAAAAATATATCAACGTAAATAAGATTACTTTTTTAACATTGTTGGCAGGTCCTCAGCAATTCGCTGACATTACTGATACCTCTTATACAGAAAGACAAGGGTTGTGTAGATCCCCTATTACATTACTGAAAAGCAAGTGTTTGCTGCTTATTCTAAAGCTATTGCAGCAGCTTCAATGCTTTGAGGGATGTCTTCTCACAGGAGCAGGGATGTTCCTCAAACCTTGATAACCATGACCAGAATAAGACAATCCATGTAAAACCAATAACATTTCTTTAACAGTATTGCTGCTCTTCTCTCCTCTCTTCATCTCTGCACAGATTTTGATTTGCAGGCTGAATATTGATACTCTTCATGTACTTGAACAGGGAAAAAAAGGGTCTTATTGCATCTCTTCTGAATATGAATTTTTAGTATAATAACCTTTGCTGAGTATCTGGTTACTAAAATTTAAACCTGGGGCCATCCAGAATCGTGAAGAATTGTCACTGTCATTGTATTTGCATGTTATAATCAGCATATACAGAATTATATCATTATCCGCCACAGGAAAAAGTGGTAAATAAGTAAAAGAATATGCTTAGACACATTCACCGCATCAGAATGAATCACCTAATAAAATACATCCAAAATTAGAAAATAAATGTGTTTATCTTTTTTCCATCCCAACGAATGACTAACCATCCTCAAGTCTACATACCCAGAGGGCTATGAGGCCTCATAATTATAGATTTCCAGAAATCGAAAGGAATATCCTGGAACAAATTTTGCAGTCACGGAATTCTCTGCTTTTCACACAAAGTTTAGGTAGGGACTTAAGACAAATATTCGTAAGCATTTGAGGCTGCAGTACTTCTGAAGGATGTCATGTTACCCAGTCTCTCTCTGTACAAGCTCCAATGCATTCAGTTACTCTAAAAGATATGCTTAAATTTCCATTCATTGCAAGCCTCCCAGGGGCTACTGGGAATACGTTTATGCTTAAAATATAACTATTTGCTTAAGCAATTGTCTTTACAGAAGCTTCAGAGTTGCATGGCTCTCTAGCTTTTGCAGATTTAGGAAAAAATGCAAAATATTACAAACATTTTCAAATTGCTTCTAGTATCATACCACACCCTTCAGGAAATGTTAAAGCTTTGCTGTAACACAGAGCCTGTGGGATGAAGATGTACTGAGGCAGAAAAACACTTTTTTTTGGCACTGAAGCTTCCTCTGCAGATGTGATTTCAAAGTATTGACCATGCTTGGGTTGGAGGGTTTTAAATGGTTCTGGTACAGTGGGATAGAGCTCTGGGCTCTTCCATTTAGACTAGGATTGATTAATTCATTTCACAAAGGCATAATTGTTGTCCTTTCAGTGACAAATAACTTCTGAAATATCCTCCCAAATCTCACCACACTTGTATTAATAAACCCACAGTTTTATGCAGACAATGTGTTTAGATTAGCTAGTGCAGGGTTATCAATTTCTCCATCTCTTTCCATTTTTTAAACAAAACCAGCAAAATTTCAAATAAGAGAAAGCATTCTTTCTAATAACAAATAAAGGCAATGTTTCTTTTCATACTAAATGGCCTGATTTTTAGAAAAAAAGTGTTTTTAAATCTGACACAGTTTACCAAACTTTGCATATGAGATTGGGCAAGTAATTTAGAGGTGCATTTGTAACAGATTTACTCCAAAGATACCAAGAGAAAGAAGCACATGCTGTAGGTGATTTGGCTAAATTAAAATCTAAATCAATAAATTGAAGAGAGACACACCTTGATATGAGTAAAACCATGAGGCTGAGATGACTGGATTAACAAAAGAACAAACTCAAAAAATACCATGGATTCAGCCTCAGCTGAGGTGTTTTTATCAGTTTTCATTCAGTTTGGCTTCACAGCTAATGAACACTAAGAGTAGGAGTTACACCTATTTCAACATACTTGACTACAATAATAAAGAGAAGATTCAAGTAGAGAGGTACTGCGTTTTCTTCTATCAAATAAGAAAATTTATAAATTTGAATCTATTGTTTTATCATTAATGATTATATTTAACATTATTACTATTTCAATAATTTCTTTTTATTTATGTTTATTTTTTGTTGTGAAAACACCAAAATATGTTTCCAAATATTTTCCTTTCACTACACTTCCATGAAGATATATAAACTGATAAAAAAACAGAGCACATCATTAATTTTAGTTCTCCACACTTTTGCTGTTCGCACTGAGGCGGGGAGTGACTTAAGATCTTGGTCATGGCGAGCTGACAAGATTCACTGGAAGCAAAGGATGGCACAGACTGAAAGAAGCAGGATGTGTTTCATCTCTTCAGCTCAGAGCAAATGCAGCCTGATAGAAGAGAGGCCTCTTCAGCCACGACCACACCGTGCCACACAAAACCCTGCAGGTGATTGCAGGGGCCAAGTCTCAAGTCCCACCAAGAAGGGGTCCCACCCTGGGGCCAAGTGCTGTCACATAGGGATGGATACATCCTGAAGTTGCTTTTTGAAATATTAGTCCCAGAAAAACAACTAATTCTCTGGCAGTTCATAAAGAGTATCATACCTCAAAAATCCATTTAAATCTCTTTGAATAATGTATAATTGTTCCCTTACTCCTGTGCCATATCAGTAGTGACATTCCATTTGAACATTCACATCAGGATCCCTAAGGGCCAGGTCTTAAAAGCTGAGCACAGACACTTAAGGAGCAAAGGAATAAAAAATATCAGATAAGCAGAGATATGGAGACCCACAATTTCGTGTGTGCATAAAATCAGTTGCACAGGTTGTGTCACAGGCAACTAAATACTAACTGCAAATGCAGATACAGGAAGGATTTCCATATTCTACCCATGGAAGATGGGTAGACCAAAACCAGGGCAGAGGTTACTGCTCTTGATTTGACTTCTGTCTCCCACAGGAATTCTGTTCCAAAACTGTAATTTTAAAATCCCTGTCATGTTGTTTCTGTCCCTTCGTGGTTTTGGTATCTGAAGTAAAAAAAGGGACAAGGAATTGGCTGAATAGAAACTAATAGTACTAAACAGAGAGTGGAATAAAAATTTTGCAAAATAATTTGGAAAAAGTCTTACTTCATCTCGAGTGTAAAATATTATACTCAAACCCAACAGTAATTACAGAGATATACAGTTTTCACACAGATCCATCATTAGACATCATTCAATCAGAAGCATTAGAAATGCCCTCTTTTTACCCACAGGCAATGCCTTATGCTAAGCTGCTTCCATACGTTTAAGGAATTGATTTTAACAGCACTCTAGGTTTGTCTTTTTTTTTTTTCCTTCGTTCTTTTTTTCTTTTCTTTTTTTTTTTAATTTTATTTTTTCTTTTTTTTTCTTTTTTCTGTAAGAAGGGTTCAGAATAATTTCTATAAAACCAACATGGATCATCTTTAATTACTGCATTGCAACCATGGCTATTTAAAAACCCAGTCTCAGCAAAGTAGATGACAAACATTAATGAGCAGTAATGCACACATGGTATTGTAAATGAAAGGATAATGAAAGCAATTTATTTGAAAATTAAAATATGATTAAGAATGGCAGTCTGTACTAGGACCCAGATGCCAACGGAAAGCAACCAATGTGCAGGCAGACTGTCATTAATTTGGGAACCATACGAAATTGCTTTCATTTCTTTGACAGTTTTTAATATAAAGTATCTTAGCTAATAGGCAGCACATATACACTGAAAGCCACAAGACCTATGGAGATTTTTAGAAGAAATGAAGAAGAGTACAGGGAAAGTCTCCAAGAGGAGACTCTCCAGGAGAGAAAGAGAGAGAAATACATTTGGAAGCTATTTCCGATTTTAGGAAGGATGAATTACACTCTGCAAAAGTGCCTCTCTGCATTGGCTGTGGGGAGCCTGTCAGTTCTTAACTCACACTCAGCAGAGACTTGAAGTGAGGTCGGGTGAAGCTGGAGCATATTTCCAGAGCAGGTGCTCACATCAGCACCTAAATAGGAACAGGACAGGGGTAAGCCCAAAAAGCACAGGTGCACTGACAGAGCTCACGCCTGCGGAGGAGGTCTAGGAGCAATTTAACCACAATACATCTCTCCTTCACACGAGTTAATAAACCTTTCTGTGACTATGTATGCATGCTCAGGATCTAAATTGGTTCCATCTGCACGGTGTGGGATGCTAGTTCAAGTGCCCATCACTTCAAGGACCTCTGAACTTTTCTCCAAATCAGTGTATAAAATAACTTGAAATCATGAATTATTATTATTATGTATTAAAGTGAAAATGCTCTTTTCTTTTTTGAAGTACCTGCTTACCCCAAGCTGACACTGACACAATAGCAAACCATAGTCAGCAGAGTGCTATTAAGTTGTCACATATACTCATATTTAAGCATTCAAGTTTGAATATTTCAACTTAAATAACTTCCTCAGAAACAATATGTCAGAGGGGCTTGAGTTCCATGACCAAGTACTAGACTGTATGTCTCCAAGACCTACAAATAAGTCAGGATACATGGGAAAAGTCATTCAGAATGGTTCCTCTTTTTTAAAAAGTCTGATTAAAGACAAGTTGGAGCTCTGCTGAACAAAGCCCAAGGACTGCTCCATCTTGAGGGTACTGAGCCCGTTGGTTTTGTTCCAGCTGCAGCAGGTCATGTATGAAACATTTATCAGTCCAATTTCAGAAATTAAACACAGTTGTCTAGATAGCTGTCCTCAGGAAGATCAAACTCCTGCTAAGACACATCTTCTGTTACAAAAATCCACTTCATAAATGTATTAACCTGGACCTAACACAGCACCAAGAGCTGCTCAAAACAGACAATTATCCCATTGTGTTCAGTGTTGGTGCAGCCTCACCTGGAGTGCTGTGTGCAGGTCTGGGCCCCACAATTTAGGAAAGTTGTGAAGGTCCTTAATGTGTCCAGAGGAGACCAACAAGCTGGTGAAAGGGCTGGAAGGTATTTCATGGAGCACATAACGACTTTGGGTTTGTCTGGTTTGGAGGAAAAGAACCTGAGGGGTGACCTTGTTGCTCTCTACAGCTTCCTGAGGAAGGGAATTGGAAAGGGATGTGCTGAGCTCGTCTCCCTGGGATCCAGTGGTGAGATGCATGGGAATGGCTCAAAGCTGTGCTGGGAAGGTTTAGACTGGACATTAGGAAGCATGTTTTTACCAAGGGGATGGTCAGGTCATGCAACAGGCTCTCTGGAGAGATGGGTGATGCTCCAAGCCTGTCAGTGTTAAAGAGGCGTTTGGACAATGCTCTTAACAACATGCTTTTACTTCTGATCAGCCCTGAAGTGCACAGAGAGTTGGACTGGATGATCCCTGTAAGTCCCTTCCAACTAAAAGATTCTATTTTAAGCTCCAAAGCCATGCAGAATACTGTGCTACTATGAACAGGATTTTGTTGTGTATCTACCGAAATGCTTGTAACAGTGTTCACAAGTATGAAGACTAAGCAAAATCAAGGTAATCAGTCAATAGCTTCTTTCATCATCTTCCTTCTTGAATAAGATTATATTTTATGTACATAAATCATTTATCCCCCTGACAAAGGACACACCAGAAAAAAGCAAAATTTTATCACTATGGCTCCCAAGAAATGCTATTTTCCACTCTCTGAAAGGTCTGAGGAGAACTTCTTACGCACAGTAAACACAAATCCGTCTATTACGGATGTACACTATTGAACACTGCAGGCATATTCCATTCATTTTTGTCCTGGATATTACTAATGGATATATTTATTACAACTGCAGAAGTAAATATTTAATTATCTAAAACAAAACGGGGAAGATTTTAGGCATAAGAGCTGTACTCCAGCTGAGCTGCACTGGTATCTTCTCACCACTAACAGCACAGGAAAGACAAAGACAACAGTTTTATCTGCAGAAGTCTATGTATTAACGAAAGGCTACTCCCTGGCCAGAATAGGTTTCCCCCCACACCCCCTTTTTTTCTTCTATCTCTACTACTGCATTGCCTCAGATATTACTAAATTTTACAAAGATTCTTAGAATTCTCAGCTTCTAATTATTTCTTTTCTGTCAGTCAAGCCAATCACTCAACATATCTTCTTAAAAACTGCTTCAATCTCTATTTGAACAATGCCACTTTTGGGTAGGTGACAAGGGCTAATCATCAATGAAAAAATATAAATAGAACCAATGGCTGCTTAAAACTATATTTTAATCCTTAGGAAATCCACTGGGATATTAACAAAAGGTGGTTTTGTCTGCAAAAAGGCATTAACATAGCCATTTATAAAACTAATAGGAAAGCGAGCAGTGCTCCAGTAATAATGAAAGTACACTGCAGAATAACATTATGGAAATAGGATACCAAATTGAAGAATTGACCTTGGGGCCCTGGCTTATCCTGGATGAAGATGACTTGTGAAATGAAAATTTGGCTGTAATTTGCTCTTGCCTTCCCTAAAAGGTTGAAGGCATTTCTATTTCAAATGAATAAAATGACTGTTAATTTCCTAGCATTAAGCAGGATATTCTTAAATATAGTTATTTAAAGGTTTTGAAATATATTTTCAAGTCTTATTCTTAGAAAACTTGAACTGGTTTTCTGTGATTTCAACCACAGTCAATTTCTAACAGTTAATTTTTAAATCACTTCAGAGAGCAATGTGTGCTACAGCTGAATCAGCTGCATGCACTAAAGTATCAAGTGTTTATTCTTAAAAGGATGCATCAGTCCCAGCATTTGTGAACAAGTGAACATGAAATACAGAATATGAGGATATTCCTTCAGATAATCGTATCACTTTCAAATAATGGCAAAAAATTATAATCTGTTATAGAAAAAGACAGCAGCTAAAAATACGAGCTTGATAATTTTAACATGAGGCTTATTAAATATCGGGCATCCCATTTCACGGAATGGGCAAAAGTCACAATATGGTGGCTGAAGTCAGGACTGAAATAACTCAAAACAAAGCAGAAGTTACTGGAGGATAATACTGTATGCAATGTCAGAAATTTGCATACTGAGCTGTTTGTGAAGGTAGCAGGCAGATATCAAATAGTACCAAGAACCAAAGGAGAGGACATGTGCTATTAGAATCACAAGTCTTAATGCGTGCCTTTTACATCAGTAGTTCTAATTATTGATATCATTATAGTGCCTAGCATCTTCAATAACTCTTCAGGGAACACATGTAAAATACAAATATACAACAACAAAAACCTTCCATCTCTATATATTGACATATAACTTTATTTTATATGTGCATATATATTTACATATAAAATACCCATGTAAAATAAAATAACAATCTGAAACACTCTCTGCCAAGCAGTGTTTCTGGCATTCAGACACAGATACATGAAGTAAGAGCTTGGCAACACCAGGCAGGATGGAAAGCAATACTAAACACAGTCCAGTTCCCAGAGCATACTTTGTATGCTCCACCGAGGAGAATTTCAAGAAGGAATCTGAAGGACAGCTTTAAGTCAGCTCGTGAATGGTTATGAACAGTGTCCGTCAAACACAGTGGGTATGAGGCAGAAGGGCAAAGGTGCTTATTTGAAAATGAATACAAAGCAGATAAGTCACAAAATAACTGGCGAAAGAGAAAAAGGAATTAAAACCTGTATTATTTATTTTTTAAAATAAACCTAATGCATTCAGAGTCTATATTCAATCTAAGAAAAAATTCTCAGATTGCATGTCTAAACAGAAAGAATTGAAATCTGTTAGTATTTTACCAAATCTCAAATTTAAAAAAACCCCTTGTTTATCACATTAGCAACCTCTTACAAGATGTTGCTATTTAGGATTGTTTCCATTTGTTCACTAAAGTGGAATCATGTGCAAACAGTGAAAACCTTTCAGAAAGCCATTTCTAGATTTCTAGATTTCTAGAACAATATTATTCAGCAGCAGCTTACCAAACTTGTTTTTAAAAAAATATATATTTTTTTTTTATTCTACAGCAGATTAATATTCGATCTACTGCTTTACACCAGAGGTAACATAAAATAATGCAATTTATATTTCATCTCTTCATCAAGCCACAGCCCCAGTTTAAGAGAGAGCCCTGCAGCTCCTTTTGCTGGCAAACTGAGCCTCCCTGGGCGCTGGCATTTGGCCTGAAGCAGCAACACATTAGAGAGGTCTTTGCCATGGTTTTGTCCCAGCTAATCCTCTTCCACAGTAACCACATGGACAGCTCATGGGCTACAGCATTTCAGGGCACACCTGCAGGAGTCAGTGCACCTCTGGTTGGCTTTGACTGGAGATGGATCACTCTGCTGCTCAGATGCAGGGCCAGAGAGCAGGTCCCAGCCATTTCTGTAGCCCCTATGGCCATGTATTTTTAAGAAGACAGCATAAGCAGCAGTGGATATTGATTCTCTCCAGAATGTTTTCCTTGAAACATAATAAGCATCTCACAAGTACCTGACACCATTAACAGAAGTGCAATTTTGTGTAACAGGCAGCACAGCAACTGAGTTTAAAGCCAAGTATAAAACAGGAAAAATAAAAGGAATTTCCTCTAATACTGTTTGCTTATAACACATTTCCTCTAATACAAATGTACCAAGCTTCACCTTCTCACTGTTTTGTTCAAAGCTCCTATGTGGAAGGTGGCTCCAGAGCCCAAAGTCTTGGAAGAATCCTCTGACTATGAACCTACTCAGGAGTCATTAGTACCTCTTAGTTCTCATGCTAATGCTGGCCTTAAACAGACCTTTTATCTGCCTGGTCTTTTATCAGCCACACACTGACAGATAGCAGCTACATCATCCTGTATCCTCTGCATATCTGGTATCATCTCTCAAGGTGCAATGTTCAGGGCTAACTAGGATGTCCTCCTCTAGTTTCCTCATTGATTAGGGACTTCATTCTCTAATCTCATTATCAGCCTTTTTTTTCCCATCCTCCAGCTCCAACTAAACTTTCTGCAGTACATTTAAAAGCAAATGTCTGTATGGGTATCTAGGTGATGTTTTGTTAATGTTACGCACATTGCCACTTGTTTCTCTCTTTCTCTGTGTCCTGGATAGATGCGTTCTAAAATTGATCATGGTCTTTCGTAGTAACACCACGGTAAGGATGAAAATTACATACAAGCCCTTCTCCTCCACCATTTCCAACTGGGACTGTTCTAACAATAGCCAAGTTTTTAGTCCCTGCCTGTATCAACTTTCATTCTGTACTATTCATATGAGTTTATCACTCTACTTCTTAGAGCTGCACATTCTTTTCATTGTAATATTCTTCTTCTTTTTTCATCAAGAAAGGAGCTCTGTTTCCTGTCAGTACTATCTTAATATTTGTCCTAAAGTCAATAGTAAGAATATAAAGAGAGATCTTTTAGAAAATCAGTTCTTCAGAAATTCTTTTACAAAGCTTAGTCCAAGTACTTCTTTCATTAATACTTCCCATTGACATATTCTATTCAGACATTGTATTCACTTTACAATTCCTTCAATAGTCTCTGTACTCTTGAAATTTAAAGACGAGTTTCTCATATCGACCAAGCAATGCTTTACTGACATCCAGTTGATGCCATTGCCTCTATTTACTGTCTAGAAAGTTAGTTCTCCTTCAAAAATAAAGGAGGACAAAGCAAAGCAAAGCTTTTTGGGTTATTGGTATGATTCATCTTGGGTGGATTTATACTGTTGTTTTCCCCTTTAGCCCAGATCAGATTCCCCAGCTTGTGTTTGCCCACCTCAAACATCAGCACTTCTAACTACATCTCACTACTAACTACAACCTGTGCTGCTGTATTTACAATACCTGCTGCCAGAACCACCATTCTGGAAAGTGGAATGGAGATTACACAGCATCAAGTTCCTTAAATGGGTTTTCCTTTAGTTGGAGTAATTTCTGGTTTTGCTAGTGTTTATTCATCTCAGTTAACATCAATCCTCTTAAAACAAAAAAAAACCAAAAAAGGCAAAGCATTAATAGACCCATAATATTGTCTCCTTTGAAAATCTTCATTGGCATCAAAGTAGTTCAGCTGGCAAATCCATTCCTGCCTTATCACCTGCAATATTTACTGATGAGGGCCAATTGTAGGAACTGCAGCTTTGTATATCTCCTGTCCACTTACAAGGCCTTGTTTGGAATAACTACTTCCAGATGGATATTTTAATTCCACCTGGTCCATGCAACCTCAGCCATTAACTAGACAAAAGAAAAAAGAAATTTTAAAAAAAAATGCAAAAGTATATATATAAAAAAATATATATATCCTTATTCTGATAATACATTTCTTGACAAGTATTTAGAAGATTAAATAGGAAAGCACAAAGAGAGAAGAATCAGAAGAGGTCTGATACACTACCAATGGTGTCTTTCAACAGATTTCACATGCTAAAAGAAAAGCCTGATACATAGATGCCCTGAGGAGATTCTGTGCTTCAAACACAGGCTCTTTCTTACTCAGAAAAACCTCTCTTTATTTTCCAAAATACATCAACTGAGCTGATGGCAAGAGGAGCTCACAGCTCTGCACACTCATAACTTGACATCTCCTTCCCAATACTTGCACACCTACCAGTTTTTCAGGAAACCACAATAGCAAAGGTTACTACAATAGTTAGCATGATTTCTGAGCCTCCCCTGTATGGCTGAACTTATCAATATGTTAATAATTTCTTTAGAAAACAGATGTAACTATTAGAAAACAAGAGCATGCTTGTAAAGAGATATAAACACAGGTATTTCTCGTATCAGTTTATATAATTCGCTACCAGATAATGGTATTATGTCAAAGAGTTCTTAAAGAAACACTTCAGATTTGATTCACGCAACTACAGAACACGCAAATTCCTAAATAGGATTAAAGTATATGAAGTCGATCTATCATGTTTCATGATAAAGACCAGCAATGTGGTTAGGAAGAAATTTCTGCACTGAAATTAGCATGTGGACTGACAATTGTATTTGTTGAACCTCAAAGTGCTCCCATTTTATTCTAGCAGGAAGGTAATTGTTAAAGATAAAAGAATACATCCATTTTTTGCTGGCTTGCAAGTTCAAAGATAACAAACAAATAAAGAAAAAATCCTGCAGTTTGTTAAGTCTGAGATATAGAATACTTCCTTTCTACTTCAACGTAACAGCATTTTTATTACTAGACTTAAGCTGGAAGTCTAACTAAAACAAAAAAA
>VZRL01003729.1:122351-258750 GCA_013397895.1 Origma solitaria | reverse complement strand
AAAAAAAAAAAAGAAAAACAGAACTGACAAAAATAAATGGCACAAAAAGCTCTCATTCTCTTCAGTGTTCAGAAAAGTGAATTAACATATTTATTGAATTACATTGGCAATGAAGACAGCAATATATTGAAATTCATTGATTTTTTTTCTTGACTTAAAAGCAACACAGATGCTTATTACAAAACAGCGGTTCCTCTTCTCGTTTTTATCAACCCTTTTTTAACAGCCACTGACATTGACAGTTTCAAGCTTAATTGTACATTCAGCATGTACTGTTAATGACATTAGATAAATGGATCACATCAGAATGCAGTATCGTCAAAAGAGACCACGTGCCAATCTTACAAATTTAAAATCAAACAAGCTACTCTGTAGACCCTGACTCTTCAAGTTGTTTATCAACTGAGTACTAGAGAATATTTTGAATGTCATTATACATCAAAAGATGAAAGATGTGCCTACCACAGCCCGTGTTCCATTTATACAATGAAATTTAATTACATGTTATAACTATGCTGTCTTAGAACTATGGTAATTAAAGGGGTACAGTACATTGGTGTTTTATTCATTGTAAGCCCTTATTTTCAGAGGGCTTAACTCAGCCATGCAAATTTACTCCCTTATCAAAGGGAGGAGTCTGTCACAAACACAGCAATGCTTGCTGCGACTATGCTAAAATAGAGTTGAAACTTATTTGCAGCACCATTTGGGATGTTGTGAGAATGAGCCTTAAAAATCTTTTCCATTGCAATCTATAAGGCCTCAGAGTCATATCTGTTTAGAATATCAGTTTGTGTAGAGATGGAAGTTTTGTCTGTAGACATGTCTAATCAAATTTCTGAGCAAAATCCTCTCAGCGTTACATAAAATGTTTATGCAAGTCCATTATAACCACAAGCAGTGAGCTTCCCAACCACCCTGGATGCAAGAAATCTATGTCCTTAAGCAGCAGGATGTTTGGACAAAATTTTCACCTGTATAGGCAGTTGCAAATTACAATCCTCTGCATCCACATGGGCATCTGAGCAAGACGGGGTGGCTGAGTGGAGGCAGCTTAATTGGCTGGCCGTGCTCCACAGGAGCACTGGAGACTGCCTTGGAGAGGTGCCGAATTAACACATCTCACAGATTTCCCAGTCCTCATTCACTGCTCTATAAAACCAGCCCTGCCACCACAAGTCTTCCAGACACCCCAAATTATGCTGGCTGCCTTCGTGCATGTGTGCAGTAGCATGGAATATCCGGATCTATCTTCCATGGTGTGTGCAGATACAACATGAAATAAGCACTGTGCTTCCTTCCCAGACAAACTCCCTGTTCGTGGTCTCATTTGTTGGATTTCCAGTGAAAATGAAGCAAATTCATAATATCAATTCCCCATAAACTCACGTTACCTTCATTAGCTAAATCTCATATTTCGCCTGTTCCTAATACAAGGAAATGTGGGGGTGAGACGTTTTCAGGGAGTCAAATCTCACCAGGTTTATTGCTCCCACTCAAGTTATGCAGTGTAAGGTGTGTGTGGCATTTCTTTGTGTATGTTGGGCAAATGCTTCTTTCTCCAAACATACATACAAAATATAGAAGCACAAAGCATCAATAAAAATCCCTTTATCCTCAATCCACTGAAAGAGGCACATGATTTCCAATAAGCAGTCATCCAGTGTAGCAAAATCCTGTGAAAACCAACAAAAGGGGCAATTTAAGGATGGAGCATTGCCTTGCTTCTGCAGATCTAAGACTTATTTTAAGCTTTTTTTTGTGTGCGATCAAATCAGCATCAACCCAATTATGCCTAAGGTCTATCTTCTTGTTAGATGGCAGGGTCAGTCACAAATGAGCAGCCTCTTGCAATTTTCCATCAAATCAGCTCTGTAATTTGAGAGCTAATGCAGACATCTCATGAAAACAAATCATCAGAGAGTGTCGGTTCTCCCCCTCCTTCCCAAAATGAAGCGTTCAGAGGGATTTGGGTTTCTCTTTAAAAGCCAATTCTCATCTCTGTGAAAGCAAATGCAATCTATAGTAAACAAAAGTCAGTAGTCATTTTTAGACTTCCATGAATATTTCAAACCTCTGTGCACCTCTTCTCCAAAAGCTTTCTTACTTTGTTCAGTAAAAGACAGATTATCAACTTTAGTAGAAAACATACCCTGGAAGTAAAAGTATTTTGCAAGAAATAAGACATTTGCATGAAACTGCAAAATGCAAATCTGTTGTCATAAACTTACTTGCTGAGAGCGCAGCACCATTTAAATAAAAACAGAAAAAAGACCCTTTATGTTAAGTGCCCCTCATAATTCATAAATTCCAAAAATCTACAAAAAACCCTGGTTACTTCTAATGAGGGGAGAAAAATGCTGGGTATAATGAACTACAGACAAACCCAAACTTGAGCTGTTCCAGTCACCCAACCTCTGACTTCTCTCTGACAAACTAAGCCACTGACTCTGTACATCTAAACTGCCAAGGTAAACAGTAGGATGATAAGGAAGAACCCTAAATTATTCAAAGTGGTTTCTGCGCTTCAAAAAACTCCTTCACTTTGTTCCTTTATATATCTACAGCTATTTAAGTTTGCCTCCGGCTCTGACACAGACAGCATTGTGCCTGTGATGTTGAAAGAGAGGAGCAATTCTGTAAGTTTGCGCAGACACTTCTCCGCTGGAGCGCAGGAAGAACAAGACGGCCACTTTGGCAGGCATTGGGATACACAGACTGTGACTCTAAAGAAGTCATTCCCTTCTGTCTGTTTTTTTATTTCTGGTTTCTCCCACACTACAGCATTTCTCTTTATGCCAGACAGGGTCTGCTAATCTCTAACGAGCAAAAAGTAAAGTAGAATTGTAGAATTGTTTAGGTTGGAAAGACCTCTAAGATCATTGAGCCCATGGAGTAACCCAGCACTGCCAAGCCCAAGGTGTGACCTCACCAGTGTGCAGTACTGGGGGACAATCCCTGCCCTGATCCTGCAGCTACACCATTCCTGATGCCTTTGGCCTTCCTGGCCACAGCTGGCTCATGTCCAGCTGCTGCTGACCAGCACCCCCAGGTCCTTTCCTGCAGGGTCTCTTTCCAGCCACTCTGTCCCCAGCCTGTAGCACTGCCTGGGGTTGTTGTGACCCAAACACAGGACCCAGCACTTGGCCTTGTTGAACCTCATACCATTGGCCATGGCTCATTGATCCAGCCTGTCCAGACCCCTCTGCAGAGCCTTCCTGCCCCCCAGCAGATCAACACATCCATTCAACTTGATGCCAACTGCAAACTGACTGATGGCACACTCAATCTCCTCATCCAGATCATCAATAAAGGTATTAAACAGGACTGGCCCCAGTACTGAGCCCTGTGGAACACACTTGTGACCAGCCACCAGCTGGATGTAACTCCATTCCCCACCACCCTCTGGGCCTGAACATCCAGCCAGTTTTTTCCCAGTGAAGAGTAGACCCCAGAGCAGTCAGTTTCTGCAGGAGAATGCTGTGGGAAACTGTCAAAGGCTTTACTAAAGTCTCTGTAGGCACATCCACAGCCTTTCCCTCATCCCCTAAATGGATCACACTGTCACAGAAGTGGGTCAGGTTGGTCGAACAGGACCTCCCTTTCACAAACTCATGTCAGCTGCTTGCCCCTTCTCTCAAAGGTCATAAGCCCTCCTTTTTTTCCTGAGTTCCAGTAAAAACTTCCTGTCCAGCCAGGCTGGTCTTCCTTATCATCAGCTCATCTCATAGCACACTGGGATGGCCCTCTCCTGCAACTTCAGGATTTTCTTCCTGGACCTCTTTGCACTTCAGGACAGTCTTCCAAGGGACACTGCCAACTCCTTTCCCAAAGAGGACAAAGTCAGCTCTCTGGAAGTCCAAAAGGCAGCCATTCTGCTGACCCCCTCCTTACTTTTCTGGGAATCAAAACCTAATCAAGGCTATTAATATGTGCTTTTACTGCTTAATAGCATATAGACAGCACTTCCAAAGGGAGCCTGAGGCTTCTAAGGAGATTAAAAAGAGGTGTCAGCATCAACATCCTGCCCTAATTCACAGGTCTACTGCTGGTAGAGCCCACAAGTGTTATGCTGCTTTTTTTGTGCTTCTCCAATGTCAGCAGCCCCATTCTTAACAGCAGAACAATAGGCTGACACTGAGCTTAGGCAGGTTTCTAGCACGTTGCCTCTTGGATAAAGATATCTTTTTATTCTCATATCTGCAGAAAAGGAAATATCCTTCTAAGTCCTGCCAGCTGCTGGCAAAAGGCTCCAGAGCATACAGCCTTTCATACAGACTCCCACTGAAGTCAATGGGATCACTCACATGAATGCAAAGTTGCTAAACTAGGCACTCCAGAGGAATTGAAAAGCCATCTGCTAATTAACTTAAAAATCTATTTTCATGAAATATGTGAATATACTTTATGTGCTTCTCTGTGTGCTACTCAGATTTAGATCCCAAAACGCAGAAAAGGACCGGGACCTGAAAACTGACAGTCAGGGTGAGGATTGGGACCTCATAGCAAGAAAAGAAAATGTTAATGCAGAAGCTCATAAAAACTTTATTCTCCAGCTAACTACTCACCATGCAATGCCACCAGTGTAGTCTAGTTTAATAGGAAGTTTCCAATTTGACCCTAAATTCATTATGTGCACAGTGTTGCTGACACACGGATAGCAAAAGTGGAACAGCAGCACTGTGGAGAATTTCGACGCCATTGCCCTCGGAAAGATCTTGGAAAATCAGCCATGACTCAAGGTCAAATCACAAGAACAGTCAAGCAAAGCATATGGTGCCTTGCACAGCAGCACACACACTCCCCTCAACTGTCTATTCCCAATTTCCATATCTACAAAAAAAAAAAAATAAAGGCAAGAGGCAACACAAAAAAGAAAAAAAAAACAAACATCTCTGAGCCCTCTGGAGGATAAGCATTTTATTTTCTTCCAGTTACAGCCCTTTAAATCTGTTTTTCAACTGTGGTCCAGCTCTGTCTCTGCTTCCACTAGCAGTAACATCAGTGAGCTAAGACTTATAAGAAGTGAAGGTTGCTTTCTCAGATAAAAGGGATTTTCTAATGCCTGGCCTTCTGGATGTTTCTTGTGTAGTTGTTTGGCATTCAGAAATACTGCCTGGTTATTTCTATTCCAGAAGTCTTTTATACTTTAGCAAAAATACTGCCATGATCCACACACTCACTGGATCCCTGTGTATATATATTCTGTATATATATACACAGGGATCTGTGTATATATATACAGTATACAGTACATTCTGTACCTATATATTCTGCCATATTCAGAATAAAAATATTTCTCTGTAAGCCTTATAAGCAGGCTTAACCTTTCCAATACATCTGCCACAGTAAAGTTCACGTGCAATATCTTAGGTACGTATTAATGTGATATTGTCTATACAAACATACATTATGCATTGCATAATGGCATAGCTTTACCATAATGCAGACTAACACTCAAATGACAGCAGTTTTGGAAATATCAGTTCAGCATCAGCAACTACTAGCTATATGTAAAAATCAAAAGCTTTTGAAAATGAGCTTCTTGATGGGTCTGCTAGGCTGGACACTGCAGATATCCACCATCCATAGGGGACACTGACATACACAGGTGACAGATGTCAGAGCTTCATGTTGTTTATTTTTAAACATAGATCTGAGATGCTTTCAAAGATTTTGAAGATTCTGAGTCTGTGACTGTAGAAAATATAGTAACTAAATATTTCTCATTAATTTCTAATAACTTTAAGGTCCACAACGATAGCAAATTCCTTAGTAACATTTTACAACACACATTTTTCTGAGTTTGTGGTGTTACACATAGGTTAGCAACATCCATTTGTGATGATCTTTCTGTCTGCATCCCAGAATTACTCAGTAGCAGCCAAAAGAGAACAAATCACCCAAGTGAAGATGTAGCTGTGGTGCAATTTCCATCATGACTTTATTCATGTGAAAGAGGGGCAGGAGAGGAAAAAAAAAAAGCAGCAGGAGTTGATATAGCATTTACAGCCAGGGCTGCGCCTGTGCCTGTATTAAAAGTCATGTCTCTATTTCTAGTGCCCTGGATTAAAGCAGATACTGTCTCACTTGCCATTTATTTATTCTTACTGGGTTTCAATCTACAAGGTGCAGCAGGAGCACAGTACTGGAGGGTTATTTAATGTGGGAGCTGCCAAGGCTTCCAGGAAAAAGAAAAAGGTTTCCTATTCAGAAACTAAATCAGTAAGAAGTGTGCTTAAAATTACCCCAAACACCCTTCCTTCTCTTGGAGTATTTCCTTTCCGTGTCAGATATCTGACTTTTCCTTCTTACACCCTAAATCTTGAAATCAGATTGTGCTGATAAACTATTGCATTTCTGCAAAGGCCTTTTAAAGCCAACAAAGCATCACAGAGATTCCCACTTGCAAGGGCTGAACCGAGGCTTTCAATGGGGCCCTGACTAATTCCAAAATGGTGAGCAGCAACCGTAACTAAGGGCTGACAATAAGGAATATTGCTACGTGGGGCAGGAAATGCCAAGGTCCTGCCACAAAATCCATTTATTGTACACCTCTCGCAGCAATAGCTGCACCTCAGGAAAACACAGACTTTGACCGCATACTGCAAACCACTGAGTAATTGCCATCCAAACAACCTGTGCATTTCATTACATAAATGTAGGAGTTCTCAGCACACAAAGGTTTAGAATGAGAAATTATCGGTTTTGTCCGAATGACAAAGGTGCAGGACTGAGGCCTTTTGATATTATGTTTGAAATGGGGAGAAATATTCTCATGAAAATTCAAAGTTCTCACCTAATTAAATGCAGAGTAAATTATTCTTCTCTTGCATGTTCTTTTTCTACCTTCTAGGAAGATGATGAGAACAAATCTCTAAATATAATAGTGATATATGGGATCTAGAATATACTCAAGTTACAGGGTAAATGAAATCCAAAATAACAGCAATTACATGCAGTATAAAAATATATTTTCAGTTGCTCTGAAAGCACCTTACAGAAAATTTGCAAAGATATGCACTTTATAGTCTATAATGACAACTGAAAGAAAAATAACATTAATCAAGGAGAAAACCCCAACCCTGCCATTGCCAGAGCCACAATACAACTGCAATTCAAGCAGGTTAGGATGAAAATATAATACAAAGCAAGGCACTAATATTATTTGCTTTTTCTCAGATCCTTTTTTCTTCTCAGTGGCTTATGCCACTACAGTTGCAATATCAGTTATTTTCCAATCTTCTGCAAATGGAGAAGGGGGAAGGGGAAATAAAACATCTCTTATTCGTTCATGTTTGGATTTCAATTTTTTTTTCCCTTGATAGCTTCTCCTTTGAGCAGTAGCAGTGTCAATTCCCCAAGGGCAGAATTCAGGTCTCAGAAATATGTACACAGCATACAAATCTTCCATAATGCTCTTTCTAATAGTTTGTTAAACTCTGAGAAATGTTATCTATGGAAATACATATATGCATTTCATAAGGCCAAAGCCAGGTACTGATGCCATCTGCATTGAGCCATAACAACCATTTATTCGCTTTATAGAAAACGCTCATAGTTTATACAAATAACTGTGTTTGAATGGCTCCTGCCAAGATGAATACAACTTCTATCAACATTCAGACTTCTCTGTGCAGTCCCCAGAACCTGTCTTCCAAGTTCTCATGGCAGTATGCACAGGCTGCAACTCTGTGAAATGTTTCAGAAATTACTGGGCAGGCCTGACTTCCAACTTTCTGCTTTCTACCGAGCTGAAGAAAGCCCTTTTTGTACAGCTATCCACCAGCCTGCCTCAAGCCTGAATCTATTCCCAGTGTCTCTGAAGGGCAGTTCTGCTTCCATAACCTGTGAAGCTCTGAACCATTTTGCCAATTAGGATAAAAGGTTGTGCTGAATTTATGATGTGGGGTATCAGGAAAGAGTAGTCATCATAGTGGTCACAAAACACCCAAAACCAGAAAAAACTTCTAAGTACTCCTGATTACAGATTAATCTACTGATGCACAAGCAATAGATTACTGAGGTCAACAAATTTGACACAGCAGACTTTAACTTAGTGCATGCCAATGTTACGCTGTCCGGAGTGAAGATGATTTACTGGGCAGACTGCTATTAAATCACGTCTGAAGGTTTGCTGTAACAAAAGCACCCTGCTGACAACACTTTCACCTGCATGTATTGTTCTCAATTTTCAAAATCACCTGCAGATAGCTACCATGAGCTAAAATGCAAAACATTAAGCAAAATGACAGCATCTACGCTGGTACAATTCCAGCTTACCTTTAAGTAATATTTCACCTCTTAAACATTTTGTTCTATAAAACTGTCTCAACAACCATCCCAAGGCCCAAATACCTCTTTTTTTCCTCCACATATACTTCTAACAAGCATTGAACTCTGCTTCTTCTTCTAAATCTTGCCCCTCTAGTTTATTAGTTTAGTTTGAAGCAACAGCCTGCAGATGAGCAACGTGAGTCTTTTATCAACAAAATATCATTCTGGTATTTTCTGAGAGATGTTTTACAAAGTTGAAACACTTTATTGAAATTATTTAATGGGTATCATTTATCACTAGCAATGAATTTAGAATTTCCATATTCTCATCCTTTACAAGTCATTAGCTAGAGACAGCAACACACACATGTGTCAGTGCCTTTAGCTTCGCTCACCTGCAGGAACAGTCCTTATGAACTACATCTCTAAAAGCATTTTCTTACTGTAGAGCGGAATTCATTTTCAAGGCACTCATTTAGAGCCAGAACTGACAAATTTAATGAAGCAGTTCTCTATGCAATGCTGTCTCAGAGGGATCTCTGAATACCACCTCACCGCAGAAACAAAGTTCACAGCATGAATTAGTGTTACGTAGCTGAAACAGAAAGCACAATGCCACTAACAGCAGCAAAAGTTCAAAATGGCCATTAATTCTGTAATTGTAAGCCTGGGTATCTGAAAATAGCATATATACTCAGAGTGAATGATTTTTGAATGCCTTCCTCATTCTTTGGCCTTCATATATAACCTTGACTGACAAAACACTTCTTAATTTTATTAACATATGTTATGCAAACTAGATACAGAGATAAATACGATGGATGTGAAGAACAGTAATTCATCTGATAAAAGTGCAAAATCTATCACCAGTTACTACAAATACCTATAGGATAATTTTATTTTTTTTAATTGGCTAATTTCAGACAAAGCACAGACAGTGATTGCCAGAACTATGGCTTAGACTGAGACGTGGCAGAAAGGGATTATGTCTATAAGCACAGAGTGAGCAGAATAGCACATTCCCAGATGTGCTTTCCAGTTCAAAGAGGCACTTGAAGTTTTCACGGAAATTTGGTTGAAGAGAACTAATTCTAAGACACTATAAGAGATTTTACTGTTGATTAAAGATCAAAATTTAAAAATAAAAAGAAAGACTATAGCTATTTTATATTGGGTTTAGAAAAACCGCCACACTGAAGGAGTTACTGGAGCAAGCCACACACACCATAACAGGATCAGTTGAGGAACAAAGCCCACATTGCTGTCAGAACATGCTAGCCTGAGCCATCATGCTAAAAAACACATGATCTAAACTGAGGTGCTAAATAAAGCAGGCATTCGTTATATATTTTCTAGATATTTTATCTTCCTTTACCTCAATTTTACATACAGTGCTGTCACAAGAAAAAACGGGACGAGTCACATGGATTAAATGAAATCAGAGTTGAAGCCATTCATTGATTTATTAATGGTACATAATTAACTGGCTATCAGTGAGCTATACTTTCAGGATCGATATCAACAAAAGAACAGATAAACCACAATACCAGGCACTTACCAAATGATAGCCAATGCTTGCAATTTTCTAAACAGTCTTCCACTGCTAGCCCCCCAAAATTTCTAATGCTCATGGCCACATTCACACAGTTCCCTGCACCCACACGACCTACTCACAGGCACAAACCTGCTTTCTCCAGCTGTGGAATTTGCAGGCAGCGAGCAGAATCTCCCAGAGCCAGGTGTGAATGCCCAAGGTGTGTCCCAGCAGTGCCAGGTACCCACAGCAGGCAGGATGCACCACCCAGGGCATCACAGGCTGTGATGGTGGTGGGGCAGCCTCCAGCACTGGTAAACACCATTTTGAAGCTGCTCTGCTCCCACTTCTCTCTCCCTGCTGTAGCGCGTTTTCATGCTTCTTTTACGCTTCTTTTCAAACTACCCCTTTTTTTCTTTTTCTTTTTCTTTTTTTTTTCTTTTTGGTTTATTTTGAAGCTCCCAAAAGTCTCTAGGTAACTCCCTAGTTACCATTTAAACCTGCTAATATTCCTGTTAAGCAAACTTTGTTCTTTTTAATTTCTGCTTTAGCACGACCAGGTTTTGGGCAAACATCGTCTGAAGCAGTTTTGGGTGCTCCATTCACACACACTGTTTACTCTTGCATTCCTCTTTGTAGTTATGCAGGCCATGTTACCAAGAGCAGGAGCCATGCTGACTGAATAGGTGATTATACTTAATAAAACTATTTTTGCTGGGCATAGGACAGGAGATGTGATAAATGAGACAGAGTTTAAAGGCTGAGTTCAGCTAGACGGCAGCAGTGTTTATGGCTAGACCTGTTAGCCCTCAAAACCAAGTAAGAATTAATATGAGCAGCCCCGAGGAAGAGGACATAAGGGTGTGAGTGGATGAGAAGCTCAGTGTGACCCAGCAACGTGCACTCACAGCCCAGAAAGCCAAATGTGTGCTGGGCTGCATCAACAGCACCGTGGGCAGCAGGTGAGGGAAAGGCATTGTGTCCCTCTGCTCTGGTTTCATGAGACACCACCTGCAGTGCTGGGTCCAGTGCTGGGACCTCCAACATAAGAAAACGATGGAACTGTTGGAGCAAGCCCAGAGGACGCCAGACAAATGTTCAGAGGGTGGAGCAGCTCTCCTGGGGAGACAGGTTGAGGGGGCTGGGATTGTTCTGTCTGGAGAAGAGAAGTCTCTGGGGAGACCTTGTGACACTTTCCCGTATTTAAAACGGGCATGGAGGAAAGCTGGAGAGGGACATTTTGCAAGGTCATGTAGTGATAGAATGAGGGGGAATGGCTTCAAAGTGACAGAGGGCAGGTTCAGATTAGATATTAGGAAGAAATTCTTTACTGTGAGAGTGGAACACATTGCCCAGAGAAGTTGTGGAAGCCCCATCCCTGGCAGTGTTTCAAGGCCAGGTTGGATGGGGCTCAGAAGATGATCTTTAAAGTCTCTTCCATCCTATGATTCCATTAATTCTCACTTCCAAGAGATGTTTTTTGTGGAAACCCAATCTCATGTAACATACTCATAACCCCCAGGGATCCAAAAAAAAAAAAAAATTGTTTGTACATGCTCAGTATTGACACTTTCAGCCCTATTCTCCCCAATTCCCATTTCCCAATTGGTGAAATACCACTTTTCCCCATTGAATAAACTAATTAATCATATTGAAAAATGTAAATAGTACTGTGGTGATTTATACTGAAACATATAACAGTAAAATAATGATTACATACTTAGCACAGAGTTTGGATATGCTGTGCAGCATACACAGGCTGATGAAAATTAAAATAAATATAGCTATGAAGCACAGAACAGGTACTCTTTTTTGAGCACAGAGAGGCACTCTCAGATGCTTATATTCAAATATCCGCTTAGATGTGGACTTGCATAAGCACAGGTTTGGTGCCACGAATTAGTACTTTTGGGGACCAGGTCCACTGATTCTCAGCCTCTTCCAAGTATGAAGGCACAGAACAGAAAACTGCAATTCTCTCTCCCACTTGTGCCCAAACTAAGTCAATTCAGAATGTTAGATAATAAATATCGCCTGTGACATCATCCTAAAGGGTAAGAAGCGATTTATATTTATACGAATAGACATGGAGGACAAATATGACCTATGGGAATATGTTAAATGTCTTCATGTGAAAACCAGAACTCTAATATTAACAGAAAAATTGTCTCTCTGAAAGATATTTTCTTGCATCCCAACCAATATCAACATACACATCTGCTAACATTTGTGTTGAGTAACTAGATTCACACACCTGATCATCTTTCAAAAGGGCAAATGCCTTGGTTTCATCAACAATATACAAATACTTGAAAGGAAAAAAAAAATATATATATATAGCATATAGGTCTGCTAAACTGGTTTGGAAGCCAGCAATATAAAAATTCAATTTCTAAAATTCTCTATGGTTTTTAAACAAAGAAATATCATTGTTGTTACCTCTTTAATTTAAATAGACTTTGCAGCTTTATTCATGTTGGCAGGGTAATGGATTCGGACCATGGCATATGCCTGGCAAGTAAACATCTCCGAGGAACAAAGCAGGTCACCAGTGCATAAAGTAGATTTGGGAATGGTTTAACTACATTTCTTCTCGATATTCATTACAGCAAAGCACCCAGGGCATCTTTACATTGTTCACTGCAATTTCCTCCCCTGAGAGCTTCAGACCTTGACAACTGAAGTCACAGCAGCCCTCAAACCAAAGCCCTCACGGCAGAGCAGTGTCCACACTGGATGTGACTGTGGCATCCCAGTGAGTCTCACAATGCTCAGTCCTGAAACACTTCTGGCTTTTGGTCTCGACACTCAGCACTCACAGCAGGCACAGCACACAGAAATCTCTTCGATAGGGACTGACTTTTCAGGGAGTTTAATAAAGAAATAGTTCTGCTCATCCCAAACTGTATCGTGTGACACGTGAGTTACTTTTATGACATTGCATATAGGTTTGACATAGAATAATTTTGGTAATTCTAAATTTTGCGGTTTCATCAATAGAGTATTCAGTTGCATTTTTTTCTTTTTTCTATTTTGTTTTGTTAATGAGTTTGACCTTAATTATCAGAATAAAGCTCCGGTAATTGGAAGACCTCTCTGATGAATAATAATTTGCCTAAATTTAAAGCCCTCTTAATGAAAGGCATGGTAGCTAGGAAAGAAGTGTCAACATTGTAACTCAACAGAAGCAAATCAAAACACTACTGAAACTCTTTTTTTCTTGTATATTCTTCATCTCACTCAGGAAAGATTTAGTACATTGTCAGTGAATGAACCACTTCGCTTTCCAACAGGCAATGTTGGGCAACTGTTAATTTCCAATAATAAATTAATTTCATAACTAGAAAACAAAAAAGTGCACAGGGTTTTGTAATTGCTCTTTTTCCCCATTGAGCAGAGAGGACGAGAAAAAGGAAGACTAGCAGAACAAAAAATTGAAGAGTAAGGAATGATATACACAGATACTGTACAATTCATATACACAAAAGAAATCAAATATTTCCAACCAGAAGCAGCACTTCTTATCACACCAGCATAACTAGCTGGAAAAATGACAACTCAAGAATCATAAAAAAGATGGGAAAAATAGGTTTCAGTGGTCTAAAAACTGTTCTAAGGTAGGAAAGGAAATTAAAGTGGTAAGAGAAAAGATCTGAGCATAAGTTTTATATTTTGACCTTGGCTTTTCTTGCCCATGAAATTACATCATGCTTTTGACTTTACTGATAGTAAACAGGTGTCATATTACTGAGATTTTATACCCCCACACATACCTGAAAATAACTACATACCTGTAGTTTCTGCAGTCATAGATATGAATGGTCACCTGAATTAATCCTCCTGATGCCCTCTGACCATTCTTTAAATTGCTTTTTGGAGAGTGTATTCAGACTGGGGGCTTCTAAGCTATTAATGATTTCATGGAGCAGCTGGGGTAACTCATCTCATGTTTCTTCAGCCACTCAGAGCAAACAAAATGGGGAAAGCAACCCAACACAGCCTTTAACTTACACAGCATTTCCACAGAGGGAAGACAGAGGAAATGTGAGCAGAGCTGAGCAGGACATGCTCCTAAAACTAAATCTGTATTGAGATTCAGGATGAAAATTGGGGTACTGTAGCTCATTCCTCTACAGACACAGTAAAATATTCAGGAAAAATTCTAATTTTTTGAAAGCAAATACATTTGTACAGCCATGGAATTCCACCATTAAGTATTCACTAAGAATTTAGCATACACCTAAATACTGTTGCTGAATACTTAATAGATTTCCATTATTTTCCTTCCATTCTCCTCTATCCCAAATAAAATACTACGCTCATCGTAATTTTATTCATTTCACATAATGTCATAAAAACACTCTAGTTTAAGGACATAAGCACAAAATCTACTTTCTTTCCTGCAGAATTAAAATTTGCCATTCCACAACTTAAATTCAAGCAGGGACATATCTTCAGGCAGATATGAAGGCATCAGCAGTGGAACAACATAGTTTTTGAATCATAAATGGAATTTTTTGACTGTTGGCATTAGAAGGACTTCGGCATAAAAGTACCATATTTTATACTCAAAAAACAGTAATTAATTCCCCACATAGCCAACAGCTCACTAGTGATAGAATTCTCTTTCTCAATTTTCTTCTAAATCTTCATGGTAAGAAAAAAGGTTTCATTCAGTGGCTGCAAACATTTTTATACAACTACACAGTGTTAGTCAAACTGACAACAACTGACTCAAATATGGCCAGCAATTTGTGACACCTGCTATTCACAGAAGAGGAAAAAACCCAAACCAACAAACCACTGATTGTATCTGCCTGGGATGCTTTCCTTCCAAATATGTGTAAGTTTTACAGGTAAAAGAATCTTCTGAGAGAGGAAAAAAATAATAAAATAAAGCCCCCAAATCTGCATATTTGTGGTGAATATATATTAAATACCATTAGCAGAAAAAGGAAATTGATTCTTGTTGAAATTTTACCAGCCAACAATTCTGCTAAAGATTTTCTCTACTGCCTTGCATTTTTATGTGCTGTACAGGGAGCAAAGTTCGGCATGGTAAAGGTATCCTTGTGATCTACACATATAGAAGGAGCTATAGGGAAATTACTGACTTCAAAAAACTGGCTGCAGCAGAATACTAGTGAATTCACTGCCAAGATAAAAATCAAACCTAACTTGTAATAAAAGTGCCTATGGCTTTTGGTCTAAGTCTCAGACATGTAAGTTCATTAGAAAATGATTTACAATGCTTTCCTCATACCTTGTCAGCTCAATTAGTTCCTTGGCTGAAAAATGGAGAACACCAGTCTGTGGAACTTTTTAAATTTTTTAAGATATTAAGTAATGTGACAGGTCAAAAACTTGAGTTGACTTACGAGACATTCCTTCATCCCACCATTAGACCACCCTTCTGGCTATATATTTTATTAAATTATCTATTTTTATATCTTAGTAATATATATATTATTTATGAAATTATTCCTGTAGATAAAATCAATATACAAAATTGAAGTATTCCTGCAAAAACCTATGCTACTTTTCTTCCATTTCTTTAGCTGAAGCTTAAGACTAAATACCAAAACTACTGAAGATCTTAAAAACTGACTAGATTATCATTTCAAATTTCATTATTAAAAAAATTGCAACCTGCACTGATTGACATGAAGAATGGGCTTTCTCCATATGATTACTCTTTCATGTTTAATATCTATTTACAAAAATTTCCTGTGTAAAAATAAGATTAATCATTAACTCAGTTCAAAAACCAATGGAGCAGACCTGCAGAAGAATAGCCTGGAAGTTTTGGAGAATGATCATAAATGCCCAATGTCTGCAGTGGATTGAGAACTTCTGCGCAATCAAAGTGACCTACAAGTATTTGCATGCAGATCCTATCCCTGCTTCTTGCTGACAGAATTATAGGTAAGCACAATCATGCCATTCATCATCATTTACAATAATTTATTCTCATATTTTTATCTGTAACTTGATTTCCTCAGATTTCTACAGCTCAGTCGATCCCTGATTTAGTAAAGACAGTTCTTTGCCTGGCTCTCTGCTGGATAGATTTCTTCTCCCATTTCAGTGACACACACCCACAGCACTCCCAGTTACTGCACTCACTGAGTTCTCACAGAAACCCAGTACCAAACCTTTCATCATCTGGTAGGTTCCCAAAACTGTTTGCAATGTAACATTTCTGAGGAGGTACTGGGAGATTTAGTGGGGGGACAGTTAGTGCAGACTCACTCCATGTTGTGTGCTACAATCTAATCCATTTACCTGCCCTGAGAACACTGACCTGCATTACCCCAACAACATTAAATGTTAAATTTCAAAAAGCCTTCAAACTCAATATAGAGGTTTTCAGACCCGGACAATGAACATGCTTGGGCACTCAGTGAATGTAGATCCACATTAACCTTGTAATGCTGTTGCAGTGATACCTTGGATCAATTAGGTTGCTTTTATTTAAAAGGTAAATGTGTTTGTTCCATAGCAAAGGTGTCAGTAAAGCCATAGTCTTCAGTTCTGTATTCTGCTTAGCAATAGAAATATTTGCAGAGTTGTTTTGTTTCTGTTAAAAGTCAAGGCGTCAACAACACTTGAAACAGCCAAAATGCTATTGCAAAAATGTCTGAAGTCTTTGAAATAGATCAAAAGTACAGTGATTTGTTTGATCTAATTTGCTTTAAAAGTGAATATTGAAATATTTAATATGCTTAGCTCTCACATAAGAAAATTACTGTGCTATTTCACTCTTTCCTCTCTCTTAAGTTTTTTTTCTTGTAAAAACATTTCTTCGAGATCTAAATACAGTAACCAACAGGAAGAAACAAAATTACAATTGTGCAACTATAGCTGTGCAATTATAGAATGCCACAGTAGCTGAATTCACTTAACCTCATGATCAAGATGTACAGTACATCTCACTATTTGCTCTCGTATTTGTAGGAAATTAATATTCTAGTGAGGTGCACCCAGTGTGTGACTGAATTCACAAATGATGTTATCAACAATAAAATAAATAAATCATGTTTCATACTAAGACACCATGGCTATTTTTTAGATGAAAATTATCCTTGAAAATAGACATAAAACATAATCAAATAGACCAAGAAAAGAATGAAAGAAAATCTCAGAAGGATTTAAGTATTTGAGATAAAAGACATATAAAGCAACTTTGGATGTAGGGGAAAAAAAAAAAAAACAAACACTTGAGTAAGAATAGAGAGAAATATTGAACAGGAGCAGTACTTTTAAGTTTCAGAGTCTATACTTCTTCCTTTCAGTGATCCCAATGAAACCAGTAAGAATTTAGACAAATATGTACTGGAAGAGCAACAATAAAATATGCAATAAATATAATAGGAGAAACCCAAAGATTGCAAGTACACTCACTATGTGATAAGGTATTTCATTAACAACTATAATATTTTATACTAGTATTTCATGAAATTCTGTCAACAGTAAAGCAAAAATTACAGTGGAGAATATAGAATCAATTTTTCTTACTAATAATTTACCAATAGGTAAACATTTTCATAAACCACCAAAGAGATCCCACTATTCATCATAAGTAGTTGGATATACATATACTGGAGTACTACTTACTACTATATTCTTTTAAAACCTTTCTCACAGTGTAAGTCCCTTCAGTATTTGTATCTCATCCATGGAATATGCAGTCACAGTGAGATTCCATTTTACTGCCTAAAAATTTAGTTTATAAAATTCTTCTCAGTCACTTGAGGGTTCCACAGGGCTCCATTTTAGGGCCAGCACCCTTCAACATCTCCATAAGCAATTCGGATGCAGAACTTGAGGCTATATATAATAAAAAGCAGCCCCACATCTCGGACACTGCCACGTTAAAGCATTGTCACAATCTTTTCTTAGTGTCCGTAACTGCCCTCCTTACAAAAAACCCAAGTTCAACCCAAGACCAACTCCTGCAGGGATGCTACTGCTCAGTGCATGAGCAAAAGGAGACATTTTTAACAAGTGTCCCTCAGCTCTCCTAGGGCTGGGACCACTAGCAATGTCATTTCCACACTGGTGAGAGAAGAGGACTGGACTGGCCCAGTGAAATCAGCACTTCAGTGGAAATGAAAAGTGTTAAATGGTGTCCATTAGTTGGATTCAGAGCTTGGCAAAGGCATGGAAAAGTATTACCTTCCCCCCTACCCTTCTGAAATAATTTTGCTGGCATTACCCTCAGAGTCAATTATCCAAGAGGGAATGGCTGGACAGCTTGCAGGGAAGCTGAGAAGGCACAGCCTGGACAATGCCCAGCACCTAAATTGGTGCCCTGTCTGTGCTGCTCCCTGTGCAGGAAGAGTTGGGCCTTAGGGCAGAGCAGCATTCCAATACCAAATGTTTCTCTTTGTCTGAATAAAGCTTTAGAAATTCATAAAGCAAACATCTGGGGATTACTTGGGTTATCCCATCTCTCAGGGAACTTCATTTTACATACTTTGGAACTAGTTTTAAATAGTTTAGAAAAACATTCTAGCAACAGCTAGAAAAAATACAAAATCCAAGTTGAAGCTAAATCATCCTCAACAATCAGCCTTTTGAAAAAGAAGCACAAATTAATCCAATAATCAATAGGCACTGAAGCAGATATTTTTGTGCAACTCTGTGCCAGAAAGTTATGGAGAGCAGGAGGACTCTACAGGACTAAAAAGTGTGAACAATGATGAAAGACAGGCTGCACTCACACTAAGTCATCAGCAATACTTTTCAACTTGGCACAAAAAAATTAGTGGAAGTTTCCTAATTGGCTAAACCACATCTGTCTAACACTTTGACAGAATTAAAAAGAAGTCTGTTGCTGCCACTGTGGCATGTTAATAGAGATCTGATAACCCGCACAATTATAAGTCAGTCACTTTTATATATGTTTCTATGATAAATAGCATTTTTGTAAGTCTAAAACTCTAAGGTCTTGAATGACAGATCTTTCCTGAATGAATTATAAGCAATGGCTCCACTGATTTCCCCAGGACGCTCCTAGTGAGATGGGATGACAGAACAGTACCCCACAGATATACATAAATATTCCTGCATATGGTAAACAAGGAAATAAAAACAAATACAAAAAACAAAACCACACAAACAAACAAACAAAAAAAAAACCAGCAGAAAAAAAAAGGAAAAAATTCTTTCTGGACCCTTATTTTCCCCTTCAAATGCATATTTACTCAGTGCAATGCAACATCATGTCAGAGCCAAACTCAGCCAAACCAGTACATTTATAGAGCACCATGCAGGGATATTAGCTGAGGTCTCAGAGAGAATATAACCTCGTTAGAGCAACATTGTGCATAGGCTAATTAGACCTGCCTCTCAAGCAAGGCTAATTATTCCCACTACAGCACCATACTGATACCACTCTGCTGCTTCTGAGTTCTGGAGCTCGATTATTCAGCAGCAGCTTAGGGATCTACACCCCACACTGCATTCAAAATTATAAACAAAATCATGAGAAATGGATATATCCTTCTGAGATAGCAGCACGATGCTCTGCACTGTCTCCATTAATCTATCAAGGACATCAAAATGAAAGATTAACATGGTTGTGCACCAAGATCTTCACTTAAGTGGGAAATTCCACCACTGGACCAACAATCGTAGTAGAGAGAAAAGTTGGGAACAAATGTCCCAGGACTGGAATCTGAAGTGGTTACAACCCTCTCACTAGGCACATGCCACACTCAATAGGCCCTAAGAAACAAACAACAATTAGTAATTAAAGGCTAGAGAGAAGCTCCAAACTTCTGTTTTTCTTAGAAAACCAGATTTGAGTAAAAGCCAGTGTAAAACGAAAGGTTTCTTATTCTGCTGGCAAGGCAGGTGTCAAAACTGTAAGAGTGCAAAGAGAACTCCTGTGCCCTGGGAGAGCACAGTTAACCTGAGCAACCTCAGGAGAGCTCACCACAAGTTCCAAGGCTTAGGAGAATTTGCGTTTTCTGCTTCAGACGCTAAAGCTGAGAGCAAAGCTGCATCAACAAGAGACCTCACAGCGCCCAAACTAAAAATGACATGAGAGCTGGGACCAGAGCCAGCTGCCCTGGAAATATGCCAGGCTCCAAATCTGGGTGCAGTTGCAGATGGGACTTTGTGCATCAGGTGGATTCAACAGACAATAGAGAGGTCTGCAGCAAGTAGGGAAGAAGGAACTGTCTGGCACACACTATAAAAGGAAATCCCATGTTTTTACATGAAATACACATAGAGGAGTCAGCAAAATTTTTGTGCATAAATGAGAAGTTGTGTATTTATTCAGCGGAGAAGTTTTCTTTGTACCTTCATTCAGCTATCTTCTTATTAAAAAAAAAAAAAACAACTCTGAAATAAAAAGGCGAGGTGAGGTCTGTCACATCACCACAGAACTTAATGCATGTTGGTCTCACACATCTCTAAGAAGCAGGCTCAGAAACAAGAATGAAGACTTAATAAACTCCTCCAGGATTTGAGCCCTGCATTGCTGACACACACTTCTGTGATAAGACCAAATTGCCAAGAGCCTTCTGTTAAAGGCAACAGTTTTGTTCAGTTCTTGTTGTGATGCCAGGTAGCAACGAATCTAGTGTTCAAACCAAACTCTAACAAGAAATATGAAACAATAGAAATGTAAGGCCAATATCAAGTTTTGAAAATATAAGTAATATTTTCAAAAAAAAAATGAAAAAAAAAGAAAAACAAAAAAAGGAATAGAGCTGCCAACTCATCTTGGTCTCTAGAATTCCAATAGAATAAAGCAATCAGTTTTGATGAGGGGAGCACAGGGACAAGGCAAAAAGACATCATCAATTTAAAGTCAATTTACCTTTGTGGTTATTGGGCTGTAAATGAACACCCCTAATAGCATAAGCAAAGAGTTCATTTGGGGTTTTATTTAATCCCTGCCTTTTATAAAAGACACTAGGCAGAAATTTGAAATCTTGGCCAATAACGTAATAAAATAAGTCACAAGACTATCAGGATTAATTTGGTCCCACCCCCTCCTGTTATTCTAGCTGTTCATTGTAAATCTTTTTTTATCTTTTTTTTACCCATGAATGGAAAACCATGTACCACATCACCCACATCTCTCATGGTACAGTTTAGCCTCCCTACCAATGCCCAATGCAGCATTTCAGCTCCAGCAAAAGAGTGGCAAATGCCATTAAGTCCAGTAGGGATTGGACTATTGCAAATTTACACACCCGCAGACATGAAAGCCAGAAAAAGCATAAAACATTAGACATTAGGAAACACTGATTTAGGGAACAGAAAGAGGAGAAAACTTGTTCAAAAATAAGTAAATCATAAAGAATATTTTTAAATCCCAGCCTATAGAAAAGTAAATACTGTTAACAACATAACATTTAATCTTTAACGTTTATCCATTTTCCACCTCATTTTCAGCAATGTTGATATCTATTCTGTATCAGCTGACAAAATGAAAGGGTTTAGTAACTTAAAGCTTATCCCATCCAACCTCTGCACTTATATCCTGTTAAACATGCTAGTGCCTGATTGTTCCTAGTAGAAAGATATCCTATAGCTTGCTGGAGCTGGTGATGTGCCAAGTACTCAGTGACACAGTGACAAATCGCCTTCTCGATTCCTGACAAAATACTCCCTCTGCTGTACAATGCACACTGTTACATAAAGCCCAATGCACAGCTATACATATTTAAATTATCAGCAGGTCATGGGTATAGATAGGATTCATAAACCAGAGAAACAATTCACTCCTCCAGAATGGTCTTGCTGAAAATAGAAATCACATTTGTAACCACCAAAATGGAAAGTTATTTGTGACTTAGTTCTAACAAACCGGATGAATATATTACAGTATAAACTATATGGGTGCCTAGGCCTTAAAGACGGTAACATCCCTAAATTACTTTTGTAGTGAATGTTAGAAAATAAAGGTTCAGATATCCTGTTAAGACATACATAGGTCAAACACAATTATCTAAATATATGGAATGCAGAACGAAGGAATGAATTCAGCCACAGTTTTGTTTTGCTTTCCTTGTATCTTACTGCTGATATTATATACCAAACATTTGCATTAATTCAAAATTGCTCTATCTCTATAGTTTTATTGTGCCTCTATATGAAAGAGTAAGGTGGCCAACAAGATGGGAAAGCTTAACAATTCCTATGGGCTGGGAAAAACCTTTTGAGACAAATTTTCCGTTCAGAAAGGATGCAGCATAAAAAGACTTGGAAAAGCCAAGGTTTTCAGGCCACCACACCTGGAACAAACTGAGTCAGCATTCCAATCAAATGTTCCAAATCAAGTGCACCATAATGAAGATCTGTTTGTGTCAAGTAAAACCTGACCAGCCTAAAAAACCCCTGGAGTGATATCCACGTGCCATCCATGTCTTGTAGTCTCTGTGCCAAAGAGCATGGAATGACCTCTCCGAGTTTATATCACAAATCTGTTTTAATATTTAACAGGCACAGTCTCTCCCCCAGGGAGCTGAGCATTTCTAGGAGAGCACGACAGCACATGCATAGCCACAGAATAAAACATCATTACCCATAAACATAGGTATAATTTTCAGCTTTTAAATAAGTTTAAACTTGTTTTTAATGGTAGAGATTGGGGGTTTGGGGTTTTTTTGCACTCAGATAGTCCACTAATCTCCTTCAATTTATACCAGTAGTGCCTGACACAAACACTTTCTCTCTGCTCCAGGCTCTAACACTGATACAATTTCAACCCCTAGAAATGCATTTAAGAAAACAATAATTGAGGAACAAAGTAATCTACATCTCTTTTTTTTATTATGTATGTTTGGGGCTTATTCCACAGAGGTGTTAAGAAATTTAAGTTCTGTGGTCTAACTTAAGGCATATTGTCATTAAAAATTCAAATTTTTATCTGTCATGAAGAAAACTTAAAGAAATTATCCATTCCAGACTAGAAAGATAAAAACACTTTAATAAAAAGAATGCTGGCTTATCTGGGAATATAAAACCAAAGAGAATTACTTTCCAGAAATTCTATTAAAATGATTCTTTTTAAAGTAAAAGCTAAAGAGAAAATAATTTTAAGCATATTAAGTAGAACTCAATTGTATGATTTTTTTTTTATTTAACATTAATAGTTAATATAACTCCTTTTTATTTCAGAAATGCATCAAGTACATAGAATTATCCAAAGAGCTGTATTCAGAAGAAATTCACTTCACATTTTCCTCACAGGAAGCACAACAAACATCATCATTTTCTCATGAACAAGTAACAATTGCAGCTAGCTGCAGTGTGTGCTAAATTGCATACAAAGGGGGAAAAAAATCTATATGGCTGATACCACACCTTTGAGTACATGAGTCATATGGATATACACCAGGAATAACAACTCCATTCAAAAGAAGGACCAGGGTGAGATTCATTACAGGATCACTCTACCTAATCCCTGTTTAAGCAAAGCCAGGACAGGCCATTTGCAGTGTATCAGGCTTGCCACGGGATGGCAGAAAGAACACTTGATAATTCACTGCTTTGGTGAATTCCCAAGATGCTGCTGAAAACCTAAGACCAGCTGCATCCTCTGCTGCCCCGTGCTGTTGCACTGCAGAGCAAGTGCCAATTCCATGCAGGGTCTCACCTGCAGAAGCACACACAACAGTGTGAAAAGCCTGAAACACTGTACAAATGATGAGTGGGTTTAGTGCTACTCATTTCCATCTTATAATCATTTCTGAGCTACAAAAACCTAGTTACAGTTTATACCTTGTTAGGAAAGAAGAATGAGCTGTGCTTTAGTGTCAAGTGGGACATCCCCTTGTGCCAGCCTTACAGCACCCTATGATGCACCTCTGAGCACAAAACCCCACAGCTGGAGAACTCTATCAGATAAATCTTCAGGCCTCCTGTTCAAGGGATGCGCTGTCTGTACGCAGCACAAATGAAAAGCAGGATGCTATGGAGAATGAATAACCAGCACGCTCGCATCAAACTGCTGCTCACCGTCAGGCAGAAAGTCAGCTCAGGAGGTATTTTATTTTTCCTTTTCTTTTGAAGCAGTTTACTGCCAGGTATTCAAGAGATGCCGAGTGACTTGGAGACAGTCACTTGGTAAGAGCCTGAACTAAGGGGACGCGTGTCCTAAAAGAAAAGTTTGTTTCCGTGGGACATCTCTGCTCCCATAGTTTATATGTTCTCCCTGTGGTCACAAGATCAGCATCAGCCTCGGAATGAGCAGAAGTGGCTGCTCACCAGTTGATCCTGCTCTTTACTCACAGCACTGGGATGGGAGTCCTCCAGGACACTGCAGCTTGTGTCTCTATCCACAGCAGCCTGATGCGCTATGGAGGAAAGCTGGGGAAAAAAAATCTGTGGGAAACTTCTAAAGTTCAGAAGAAGTAACCACAACTTTGTTTCTTTAAGCAGAGATTATTGGATCATACTTTTATCTTTTTGGTGTAGCAAGCCAAGGAGAGAACATTTTCATCACAGGTCCTGTGGGAGATTTTAGACACAGTTTTTTCCCCTTGGAAAGGAATATTACAAGATTTCATCTCAGTGCTTTTGATCTTCACTGAAATTATGAAGGGATTTTTTTTAGGATGGATAAAGTTTGTTGAAACAACAGTTGAGACTCACATTTTTCTTGCTGCATCAAGTAATAACCTGAATTTCATTTAATTTCTTTTCCCCTTGCTCTCTACCTACAACATCGAAGACTTTTCACATTTAAAATGCTATATCTCTTTCCTTCTAAAAGAAAAAGATGAGGAAGTAACTGATATTGCAGACAAGATCTCTGGTTTTGCTGAGAAGAAAACTGCTACTCACTGAAAGAAAGGACTTACATTAGTTTCAGAATACTGATAAGAAAAAAGAATAGCTTTTTACTAGGTTTTGGACAAGGATTCAGCAAGTTCAGTCAAATGAACAATTCTTGCATTTTAGCTAATCCAAAGGAATCAAAGTGCTTTTTCTTCTACTGAACTTGAGAAAAATGTCAACCATACCCCCATTCCAGTCCTTTCTGCAGTATTTGGAGTATAATGTATTTCCAGTCATTTTGCAGCAGGCTTGCTAGATATGTTCAGCTGGTACTCAAAATCTTTCTCCCCAGCAGAAAATCCATTTCTGGATTTATCCAAATGGAATTAATGAAAGCCTCTAGAGCAGCTTTTATTTTTCCAGACTCTACTTGTTTCCTCTTGCTTCTTCCTTGGGAAGTACTGCACTCTGCTCTCTGTTTTAATAAGGCACTGACTTAAACCGTGCAAAGCAGCCCAAGAGCAGTCTGAAATGAATTCCAGGGTCATCCATCCCCTCCCCTGACATCCAAAGATGACACCTTGTGGCAGGTTCTCCTTTAGCAATGTCTTTAAGAGTGATGCATGATTGCAATTTCCTTCCATTTCCGGGGCCTGCTGGCATAACAGCAAGCCTGGGGACTTTCTGGATTTGCTGATTCTTTTGATGGCAACAGATTTACACCTTTAACACTTATGGTAATATTGGACAGTATGGTAGGAAAGTACTAGATTTTGACCTTTTCTGCAATTCTGTCTAGAACTGTGTCTTCATTTCAGGCAGCACCACTGGCAAAGCTACTGATTTTTTCAGCATTGCAAGCCCTAGTTCTGTTATCTAACTAGGCTTGAAAGGTGCTACATTTGTTTAAACAAACACATCCTGGATTCCAGCCGGGATCTGCAGCTACCCAGCATCATGTAGACCTTTGATGGTACAGCCATTTCTAGAACCTGGACCACCGTGGGATATTTGTCTTTCCATTTCTTTCTTTTTTTTTAATAAAAGGGAGTGCATTTCACTTGACTTTTCCAAAAAAAATTCTTTTTTAATATGCTGGATCAGGGAGGTACACAAATGGGCGCTACAAACTGCTTTTTCCTTCTTTCCTCCAGCGAACCTTTGAAATTGCACAGATTGCCCTAAAAGCAGCAGTAGAGTCTATGCACTGGCTTTGGAAACAGTATTTTTGCTAAGTGCCTTTTTTTAACCATGTTTTATTCATAATTCAGTGATGGTTTAGATTTGCATTTGAGCAGTCTCACATGCTTCCTAATGATTTCACAATCGAAATGTCTTGCTTTTCTGTAACCTGCCATTGATTGCTTCAAGGGGGTTTAATTTATTTAATGACTATGAATACAGCCCATAACATTAAATAAGTTTTCATGTTCAGCCCAACATAAATTTGTGCTAAAAATAAACATGAAAGGAAAAGAATCACAAGAGTACATCACACACCGGAGCAGCTCTGTTAAAATTATAACTGTATCGTGAGCATGGATGAATCAAGAACAATTGTAACACCTCTCCACTGAGCGTGTCACATACGCTTTCTTTTTCCCCTCATACATGAATCAAGAATAATTCAGTCCTTACATCGTGACAGGCAGGGAAAATATCACTTTGAAGTGAATTTCCAAATATTACTTTGAATTTCATTTCAGAAAGATAGGCGGCAGCTATTTCAGCAAAGTTCTGCTTAACTCACTCTGTCAAGAGGTTGGGACTATTGTAAAGAAGCACAAGGCAAATCAATTCTGATGTCTGAAAAATACCCAAAGCCTTGCTGTTCCCATCAACTTTCAAAAGTCTAGCTCTAGCTTTTCATCTGTATGAGACACTGAAAACTTTTCTAAGCATTTTCTCTGATGTTAGCACTTTCCAGAATGTAACTCATTTCATGCTATAAATTAAAGATAATGCTCAGCACCTTTACCACCAAAAGGTAGTAGATACAAATCTGCTGGATTCTTACATTTGAGGCCTCAATATGGGTTCCCCCTGACCCTCAAAGCTCTGAAATATCCCAATTTAACAAGCTACCAGTAAACATGAGATCACCTTTGCATTTGCTCATTCAACTTTTCACACAAGAAAATAACACAGAAAACAAACTGAGCCTAAAACTAGAAGCATGTCTAAAACAGTAAAATAGAATCAAATAGACCCACCTTAGTGAAATTTGAATCTGCATATGAATTTCCACTTTTCATTTTAAAAGTTTTTAAGACAATTTCATGGAGCAAGTTGGAAGAGGTAATCCAAAACCATGTTCTTCAATATCAGGTTCTGCATACCTCACACTTTGATAAACTCTAAGTAAGAACTTTACGAGAAAAATATTGGTAGTGATCTCACACAGATCTACAAGAAAATGATCTTTCAGTACTAAATCCAACAGTCTACTGCAAAACTCTTCACTTCAGTTGTCTTTTCATTGACCAGCAATGGGTTTCAGAATAAACATCCTTCAAAGGTTATTGGGATCACATGCTTTTAAGCTAACCAATTACGATATATGAGTATGTCTATTATCTACATGTTACAGTAAATACTGCTGCATTTATCCTCACTGCGTTAACAATTTAAAACCCATTTTCATAACCACAGTGGTTGAGAGAAATCATGGTAATGAAAATTTTGATTTCAGAACACAAGATGGCAGCCTCCAAAAGGGAATAGGAAATCATCCCAAATCACTTCCAATAATTATGGACCACAGTGACTGCAAGAGTCCAAGCGTTATCATCCCCTTCATATGCATTAATCACTGAAATCATTAATAAAAGCCAGGAAATAAATATGAAACTAAGATATATTCATTAGGAGAAAAGCATAATACAAGTAGCTTATGGGAAATATTGTGCACCTTTCCATCTGTGACTTCTTAAAAGGCTTTCCTTCCAAAGGCAAAAATGTATATTAGTATTCCACAATCAAAACTGACAGGTTAAATTTACTAATACATACATGTAAGATCATCCAAGAATCATTCACATATTTGCCATGTAAAAAAATCATTAAACAAGTGCTTCTTCCCATAAACAATCCAATTTTATACATGCATGACTAAATCACGACTTACAGGGAAGCAGCTGAAAGCCAGATTTCAGTTACAAAGCTGGATAAAGCTAATCCCCAATAAACTTCATTGACATTGCTGATTACCTGAGGCTATGCTAAGTATGCTATAAAGTAGCACAGTTTACTTTCCTCCTTAAACAATAAGCAAAATATTTGCATGCAAACTCCACGGACAGGCTTCATCTTCTGTAACTTCTACCTACCAAAGTCAGACAAGTTCTTTCAGACCCCACATAACAGAGAAAAAGATTAAACTGTAGGTGTTTCAAGGAAACTTGGGGGAAAGAGAACCTAAAAAGCTGTTTTAAAACCTTCTTTAGCCTTCATTCAGCTTATTTACACATTGGTGTCTCAATCATAGGTTGTATACATGATCCCACAACAAAGTACAAGAAACTATTAATGCTGTCCCATTTGGTTTCATAGCACGGTAATAATAATGGCTTAATTATGTCCTAATAAGTCAAAATATCTTTAAAATATGTGTATGAATAAGTCATAACAAAATTATATTATAAAAGCTTCTCAGTTGTTTTTCATCTTCTTAAGCAATGTATATTTCAACACTAACAAACCTATACAGCATAAAATTAATTACCCTAATGGCTAATTAATAAAAAATAGACACTTCCTGCATCAAAGACAAATGACACTTCTCCATTCTTCTGTAATCAAAGCTTTGACTCTCCTTTCTTTCCAGACAAAATATCCTTACCTTCAAAATTAGCCACTAAATCCTTGTCCAAAGACACCTACTGCCATCCACTGCCTGAAGAAGAAACCTAGAGCTGTTTAGGCTAAATACCTAAGCCTCTGTTTTGCTAAAACTAGGTGAAATTAATCCCCTATTCAAAGCTGGAGCATCCAACTCGATAGGTCCTATGGTGACAATACAAAATACAAATGTCAGCGACTAGAAAATTAGATTTACTGTGCTTAAGGCATCAGTTTAGAATACACAAAGAATATATTACAACAACAGAAAACCTACAAGAACCACTTTATCTGGAAGGTTCCTATACTTCCCCCACAAGCCATGTGATACCTCAAATGAGACGCAATGTAAAAGACCAAAGCGACAGGAAACTTTCTCATGAAGTTTAAAGACGATTTAAAGCTTGAGGCTGGGATACAGGAGGAGTGTGTAGGCAGGCAAACCCTTTGCAGGAGCAAGGGCTGCAGGATGCTGCAGTGAGAGTCGTCACTAATGTGACAGATGGCAGAGCACAGCGCACACTCGCGTTCTGGCACACTGCAGGCTCTGCCTATCATTTGGTCGCACCTGTGTCTTTCTCTACTCAAAGATTAAAGTCCTGGGAAGCTGAACATATTTTGCTTCCATTTTTTGTCTCTTCCACATAGTTCCTCTGGCTCTCGATTCTCCGAGGTCTCCACCCAGGCCAGCTGGCAGCTCAGGAAAAATAGGATGTACATTCAGACTTCGTGAGAGCAGACAGCACATCACCCACCTCCAGGCAGATGCAAAAATCCCTAATCTATTCCTATAGGCTGTATCTCACCAGGAATTTTTTTAAATACTCACTGTCTCAAGGTTTGGACACTTATCCTGATGCTTCCTCTTGATATCCCATGATGTAGCTTAAACTACAAGATTCTGTTCCCACTGCAGGGAGACCTTTTTTCTTCCCTCTCAGGCTTTTCTTTTTCACAGCACTGATTCTTTCACTGCTATTTCATGTCATTCTTACATTGCTCAAGCAGATCCCTTCCAGCACCAAAACAGCATCGCTCCAGAGCAAGCCTCCTTAAGGTGCTGGCTGAAGTAGAAGGATTATCTCCCATATATTCACCATAGCATTCCCTGCTAATCATAACACTGGGATGCTTAACATTTGTGCAACAGGGCGGCAGGGCCAACTCCAGCACAGTTTGCAAAGCACTTTACATCCCAATGTTTCCTCCTTAGTTAGCTTTGCCCCTTCCTTCAGGCTATTTCTCCAAATATTTTCTAAGTCATTTTGGATTTCAAATGTGTCCTTTCACTTGTTGACATCCCCTCCTGTACCTCACCAGCAGATTCCATAAGCACGCTCTCAGCTATATTGTGCAAATCATTACAAAATTGTTGGAAAGCACCAGGTAAGCATCTCCAAACAAGCAGCAGGTGCTGGTCAGTGACTGCCCTCAGGAAGACATTTAATCAAGTAACAGGGTGAAAGGACTCAAGTGCAGGCAAAACCAGGTGATCCTGGACCATGGGGTCTCCAGCTCCAGCAGTCCCCTCCTGGAGTGGGTTTGCACCGTTAATGACGCACACACCAGGTTAAGAACTTTCACATAGACAGTACCTGTACAACTTCCCTGTGAGAATCTAAGTCTCAAAAACCTCCTCAAACTCATGACTTAATCATGTTTACTGTGTCTGCTTTGCCCAGCCAAAGGATAAAATTAGGACACATGAAATCCTTTTCGGGTTGTTTTTTTTTTGGACAAATCCATATTAGCCACTTGTTACTCCTTTTTTCTTCTTTCTTTTTTTTTTTTTTATTTTTAAACAGGTAGAGACTTATAGGCAGACAGATGAACTACATATTTCCCAGAAATTAAGGGTATTTTTTTCTGGAGCCTTTCTATGACTTCTCCTGAATTGCAGCTCTAAGACTGTATTGAATAAATTTCATTACAAAGCACCTGGAAATAGTGAGGCAATCTCAAATTATCTCACTTAAATAGTTTCTGGCTTTTGTTGCTACCCAGTTCCAGCAGTGTTGTTACTCCTCCTCTGCTTGCGTCAACTATGCAGAGCTAATCTTTTTGGAAGACATAGTATTGAAGGAGGGAGAGCAAACCATTTTTGTCTTCACAATAAACTTCCATTATTATCTCTGCACTGGGTAGAAAAACAACTTTGCATTAGTCCCTACAGCAATGTATGAAGTAAGAAGGAGTAAATAATCTCACTTAATCTCATTTTTCCCAACTATTCACAATTTTATTGCATTGAAAGGTTTTATTTGTTTGTTTAGCTTTACTTTTATTCCTAATGAGAAAGAGTACCCTTAAATAGGTTGGAAAAAAATAGATAGAAAAGCTCCAGATGATCTACCAGAATCTCAGGTCCCTGCTACTGCAGAGGCTGCACAGGCTGTTCACAGCAGAAGATAAAGGTTAAAGTGAAAACAGGCTGATGTACAAACCTGCACAATGAAACCAGACAGAAACAGAGGCTGAAGACAGTGTTGTGGAAAGCAGCTCAGCTCTGATTGTGGAAAACAATCAATATCCTTGAGAAAGAGGAATACTGCTGAAAAATACAACAGTAACAACAACAACAAACCATCTCAGGAACTGAGGAGGACAACAGTGACTGTCAATAATAACTTTGTTTTGAAAGCACCTCTGAATTTGCTCTGTTTTAGAGGATATTGCCAGCACAATTTAAAAATATCCAAACAAATCTACAAAATGGTCATATAATAGTTTATATTTTACAGGGTATGCTAAGCATTTCAGTAACAGAAGATGGCGTTAGTAGAGCACTGCCACCTTCATTGCTTTTCTCTCCAGGAAAATCCTTTGGTCTCATACTAGGAAACATATTCTAGACAAAACCTAAGATTGATGGGGTTTTCATAAGAAATTTCACATTTGAAACACAATCTTTGGCATGAAGACTTAGAAAAATGGAAGGAGGAAGGTGTATTTACAGTACTGTTTTATTTCACAAGACATATGTTTTTGCAGCAAATCTCTTGTTTCACCCTCACTGAAAACACTTTGGTTCCCACAGAGGAGTGCACATATTCAACTTTTTCTTGGAAACAAGCACTAATGGCTTTCAAGTCCCGGCGCTGGACCAGAGGTCCTCCAAGGGAAAGCACCTCCTGAAATCTGTTCAAGCCTCGATGTCAGGTTTGCAAATCAAGTGTTTTGCTTGGTAGGTCTGCTCCAATTGCAGCACATTATGTGCAAACATAAACACAGCCAGAATCTAGCTGAGAAACATTTTGTCTTCCTTCAAAATCTATAATCACATTTATACAGTCTCTTTCTCTTTCCTTTGCAAGAAAACATTCTGTCATACCAAATGTTCCCACACTATTGATATTTACTCATTCTGTGAGTTTTGCTCCCTCCAGAATGGTAAAGTTTTTTGCTAATTAGGATCTTCTCATCCCAAATACTTTCTCCCTTAGATTCAATCACACTTTCTGTCTCCCTCTTGTGGGAGAAGGACTGAGGTTATACAAGACAGCACAGGACAATATTTGAATCGAATAACCCTTTTCACACGGTCTGCTCCGAGTGCACTAATGCTGTGTTTGCTCCCATTTCAGCACAGGAAGGCTCAGCAGGGAGAGCACTAAGCTGTAACACACACAGCTCTGCTGCACACCATGGCCCCAGGCTGAAGGTCAAGGAACAGGTAGGATAAATGGCAGAAGAACGCAGCACGTCTGTTACGAACACACTGTTTCCACAACAGTCACTCCAGTCTGCACAGACGTATCCTCAGGGGTTGTGGCACGGAGCAGATGGCTTTCCATTCACGTTTCCTGCTGTTCTTATCACATGGCTATCCTTACAAGGATTTATTGCAGGGTAACAAATGCACCTATTTTCCTGAATAAACTCCCAAACAGGCATGGTTTAATATTCCTGCTAAACACAGCCCTACGTTACAAAAGTAAGGCTGGGTTCTTTGCAAAGAAACAGAGAGCAAGAGGTGAAAGTGAGAATAACAAGGTGTTAGAGAGATGTTAAGAGATTTCCTTCCATGAGTGCAAACGGTGGATGACAACAGGGATGCAACTACTCTTGACCTACTTTTGTCACAAAATAAGAATGGAATTCTGTCACATACTTCGCTGTTCAGAGATGAGGTGCTGGAACAAATACGTAGGATGAGAAGCAATAAGGCATAAGCCTGGTCACATCATCGTGAGAACCAGGATTCAAAAAGACAATTATGCTTGAGGTGTCTCAGGCAGGCATGACAGGGTGAGAGGGACAGCAGGTGATATTTGACTTTGCTGAAATCGGTAGGATTTATGCATCAATCTGATTCAAGGTGTTATGCTTCAGCATTTCCACAGAGTAATTCTCATGGACTAAAATGTATTGTTTGTTATTTTCATGACAGATCACCAACCCAACTTAATATGGGAAACTTAAATACTTTGTATTATAAAGCTTCTGTGCTAGTATTCAAAAGCTTATTTTGCAAATAAATTGAGGTCAAGCTCCCACAAACTATAAAATGTTGTACATGCTAAAGTCTGAATATCATAGCATCTCCTATGTGATACATACGCCTTGAAAAGTGAATTACAAATATTTTCAGAAATTACACATCTGCTCTAAAAATGTCAATTCTTGCTGACACTAGGAAAAGCACAGGAAGAGTTATGAGAGCAGTATGCCACAGATGAAAATTCTCCAATGAGTATATTTTGATTAATGCTGCTGCTGCCGCATTCACTAATGAATGACAGGCAAGGTCATAAGTAATTTCAGTAGTCCTGTATACTGCAACCTCTGTATAAAGCAAGCCCCATACCTTCCAGGAGCTTTTCCCTGAGATTCACTAAAATACTTTAGAAACCAATAGTATCCATAAAGCTGTGGAATTTACCTCAGATATTTGGTTATATAAAGTCATAAGAAATCACATCTCATATTTTCTTATGAAAGATCAAGATATCTTAGAAGTCTCAAAGTTATTAAACTCATTTTTCTTTCTACAATACATTGTCTTACTTGCAAAATCTTAAGAGGTAAAATGAAATGTTCAACTTTAAACCAATGAAGCAAAAGAGTCTGAGGATAGGGAATACCTGGCAAAGCTGGACCATTATGTGACTTGGCCTACTGAGACAAGCTTAATTAAAATGTGTCTGCAAAAACTCTCTACTACGTTTTATTCGAAAAGTAAATTAGAAAACACCAGAAATACGTAATTTACCTATACCTTCCTGCCACTCAGACAAATCCCATTTATACAAGACTTAACTCTGGATATTAGGTAAGATGAGCAGTGAGGAGTTTTTAGTTTTATCTGCATTTCACAAGATTAAATCCCCATAAGGGAACACCAGTTTTGTACTGTAGCTTTACCAATCCACAACAGCATGGTTAACTATTTGAACTCCCTACACATTCTTCACTCTCATGCTAGAATTCGCCTCAATTCATGAACAGCTGAGAATGATTTCTGTCACATTAGCTCTGAACCACTCCAGCTTGCTCCTAACAGATGTTATTACCAGCTAAAGAAGAGTTCTACCTCCAAACTGCCCTCTCCCAGCAGTCAGCATGAAACACAATGAATAAATATTCTCTTCAGCCAACACTTTCATTTACCACTATTCTAAGCAGCTTAAGAATGTCAAAAGTTGCTTACTTTTCAGATGTGTTCAATGCCACCTGATTTTATTGGGGTCTATATCAGCTGCAACTCCTGCTTTTGCTCTCAACCACTCCTATTTGCACAGCTAAACAGAAACAGACTGCTGCAGAGGAGGGAAGGAGGAAAGAATGCATTTTATGCATTTAATACCTGGCCATCTGGTACCTCAGAAATGTGTTCAACTTCAAAACAGCAAGAAAATATAATGAGGTAGCCAAAAGAGGCTTTGCTGAAGAAAAAAATGCATTTATTTTTATAAACAGGGCAATTGGCAGCTGATGCAGAGGATACATAAATCCAATTGCTAAAGCACAGGGACTGTATGAATAGCAATACCATAGGTAAGCAGTAGCAATGGAAATTAGAAGTCTCTGTCCATGCCATTCCTATCGAAATTATGTTTTTCCCCCCAATTTTCTCTTCTATGTGTCACTGGAAGAAGGGGAAGAAAACAGAATCCTTAAGGTGTTTCCCTTCACCTAGAGAAGAAAATACAAGAAATGCAGTAATGCTTATCAGCTTGTGCATCCTCAACAACTTTTGGTAGACATCACAGGAGAAACAGAGAGAGTAGGTGAAATTTCTCATTAACAAACTACATGACTGCAGTACTGAAGAGAGAGGGAGTCACTGTACTTCCACCAAAAGCTATAAGACAGGCACAGATAAATGAGTTTATCTGTAGAGAAAGATGGGGATTTCATCACAAAAGGACTCAGACTGGAGAAGGCCCTTTACAGCTTCCAGCAAACTCCTGAACTTCTCTGCAGTCCTCTCTTTTTTGACCCCTGAAGGATGCATGGGAGAAAAAAAGCAGCAAGCTGCGTTTGATATGAAGCCACAAGTTTCATGATAGCAGCAAGGGAGCTATAATTATACCAAATTTCCCTATATTAATGATTTTTAAATACAAATGGTTTTGAATTTTTTTTCAGCTGTCATCTGCACTGGTCAGTAGCTGAAGTTCTGTGATTCTTGCCACACAAAAAATCCAGTAACAGAAGTCAAAATGAGAGAAACAGAGTGGTGCTACTATACCTGGAAGGGGCAGAAATTATGAAATAGTACAGAGTGATCCCGGAGATAAAGGTAAAATTTGTACAATGTAACGTAGATTAGTTACTGGGTTTAAAAAAAGAATACTATTTGTTATGTGAGTTCACCCAGGCTAGGAAGCTGTTCAAAACTTGTAATTTTTACCAGACCTGCCAAAATATTTTAGTGCTCTCAAACCCTGAAGTCCTTTAACATTTCAAGGTGAGAATCTCAGTTTTTTATTGTCAAATGAGTCCTTATTCACCTGTATAGAAATTATATGGAAAATGCAAACCAAAACATTCAGAGGAAGGCAAAGCCTCAGTCTACAACATTTCTAACACAAAACATTTTATTAAAAGACAATGCCTTAGTGTTTAACTCTTTAAATCCATTGCAAATTATAAAACTTGACTAGACATAATTAAAATATAGTCGCCAAGCAACATGATTAGCATTGCAAAGCAGGTACTAACCTTTGCCAGTCCTGAGTGCAAAACAAAGCTAAATCAACATTCTCCTCGCAGTTTGTTTGCACTTTGTAGATATCCACATTTCTCTAGGCATATATTTGTATGTATACATACACTACTGAACAGCATATTATAGGTTTCTAATGCTTTATAATCAATTACACCAAAAAAAGAGAAAAAAATCAAGAACACTAAGTACAAAGTAAAAGAGAACTACCAAATGCTCACTGGAAGCAGAATATACAGCAGAACACTTTGGGCTGTATATTTATACAAAAGCATGTGTAAGCAATAGAGAAAAACCCTCAGCAGCTTGTTTTGGCAAAAAATAAGAGCTTTTCAAGACTTGACAAAGGAGCTATGTGTGCGAAAGATGGTAAAATGGCAAAGGTCCTGAGTTCTTCCTAAGAGAAATCCAGGGAAGACTGGATTCTGGAAAGACTAATGTCATTGTGCCTAGAGATCTGGCGGATAGATAAATCACAAGTTCTTCAAAATAAATCACTTTAGAAGTCAAGTTAGTAAGAAGGAATATAAAAATAGCAAGAACACAGTGGGACAAAAGTCAGAAAGATGAAAGCGTAGCATATAACATAAAAGAACAGATAAAAAGGACATGCTATAAAGACACAGAAATAGTAAGAAAACAGGCATGAAACAGATGGTTCAGTCCTTCCCAGTTTCTCTCTCTATGGTTGCTAGATCACCTAGAGTTCCCTCAGAAGACAGTTCATGTGTAACAGTAGTGGAAAGTGGCAAGTAATGGCGCTAAACTAACAGAGAGTAGATTTAGGCTAGGTATAAGATAAAAATTTTTTACAGTGAGGGTGGTGAAACACAGGCACAGGTTGCCCAGAGAGCTGGTGGATGCCCCATCCCTGGAAACACTCAAGGCCAGGTTGGATGGGGGCTCTGAGCAAGCTGATCTGTTTGAAGATGTCCCTGCTCATGAAAGCAGGGTTGGACCAGATGAGCTTTAAAGGTCCCTTCCAACCCAACCCATTCTATGGCAAAAATTACCCACACAGACTTTGAAAATATCTGTAAAATTATCTGCAGGGTAAAAATGGAATAAAGCTAAAATAATAAAATCATGCCGTCGGTTCACAAATAAAAGCCACAGTTATACCACATGAAAATCATAGTTATACCATATAAAAAATACATGGATTGTTTTTAAATTATTAGGCAATGCATGGATTTCTCTGGTACTTCGTTACAAAAATAAGTACACTGAAAATAAGAACCGCATGTTACTCAGAAGAATTACCAATAGAAGACCATGAGAAAACACTCAAACTACTTCAGCTCATTTTTCATTAGAAAGAGAACTGTGATCAGGCAATTAATCACTACACACTAAGAAAAAGAAGAAGATGGAAGCTAAAATGAAGTAAGTGAGCATTTAACCAAATTCTACATTTTCAAAGCACAGGCCTGATGAAATTAATTTTTAGAAAGCACACTAAAGGAAATTCAGAGCACTTAATACTTAAGCCTTGTGGGAAAGAAATGTAGCTCAAGGAGATTGGAAAAAACAAATCAAAATACTTTTCTTCAGAATGAGAGAAAATTGAAAGATTTGGGAAATATGAACTACTCAGTTTAAGCTGAAGTCTCAGAAAAACACTGGAGCAAATAAAAATCACCCAGAAGATAGGACAAGTTGCATAAGTATTGTCAACAAGGATTTTTAAATAACACATTTTTTAATCAAGCTGATTTTTTCCATGACAGATAAGAGCCCTTGTGTGAAGGAACAAGTCAGTAGATGTCTTATTTTTTACCTTAGAAGGGCTTTTGGTACCATCTCACATGACACTCTCATTAGCAAGTCTAAATGAACCCTCTTTAAAATTGGTAAAACTATTTTGAAAAACATATTTAGTCCATGCAATGGATAAATGTCAAAACAGGATGGCAGAAAAGGTTGCATCAAGCAGGATTGTGAGGTGGGTTTGTCCTGGGACTAGTGGCACTTATTGAGTAATTTCATTAATTTTATTGAGTAATTTCATTAAGATGATGGAACCTACAAATGCTTATCAAATGTGATGTTTCTCTGCACACAGCACAGGGCCTGCAGCTTCTTTCACCCGCCTAGAAAACAAGATTAGGATCAAAATAATCTTGTCAAATTGGAAAAATGGCATAATAAAAGGACATGATGCGGTATGGAGAAATTTGAGATGCTATGCCTGTACTTAGGTAGAAATGATCAGCTGTACAAGATACAGAACAGTCATCTTAAATCTTCCTGATGAGAAATTTAGGAATTTTAATGCACTACCTACATGAGCCATCATTATCACACCTTTACAAACCATAAAATTTAGTAAAATAGCACTTTTCTTAAAAGAGAAACTGTCCTCAAGTATTTAAATTTATAAAATGTTTAGAAATCTGTGGATGGAAAATAAGCTGCAAGTTTGTGATAATTTTATCTATTTTTTTGTGAAGGACTTTTTTCTTCCACAACACAAAAATATCAGGTTCATGTGAGGCAGAGAATCATGTAATTATGTAAAACTATCAGTCAGGGATGAATCATCACCAAAACAAGGTCTGACAATCTCTTTTCACAAGTAGATGGAGGAGCAGCTAGTAGCCATCTGGAAGCAGCAATTTCAGATGCTCACTTGATAACTCAAATCGAGAACAAGTCTTCCTTTCCCACCTTTGGAGCAGCAATGTCATCCTCAGATCTGTATTACAAGCAGAGCACGAGCATACTTGCTTATCAGAAGAAATGCTTCCAACTGGATAGCTGTAGCTTTCAAAATTTGACCAAAACTCAAGAGATTAAAGATTTAAATAACCTTCCTCAGAACAAACGAAGCAAAGTGGATCCCCCCTGTTGTTACAATTATCATGCTTATAAATACATATCTATGGCTTTTATGAAACATCTCTTGCCTGAACTATTTTCTCTTCAGTAAATTTTTATTCTTTAAAGTAGCAAATTATTACAACTTTACACAGATACCTGTGAATTAACAGTTTGGTTTTTACTGAGGATAGACCAAGGGAAGTGGCAAAAGTGACAAAACTAGTCCTCTTCATATCTTTATTGTCTACCAGTGTTCCTTCCAGCTGCCTATCTATAAAATTACAACTCACTGCACTCTTTAAGAGAGAAAGGTTTTTGCAGAGAAAATGTTTATTCCTGGGGATAAAAGATGACAAAATCTTTATAAATGTGCGACATTTTTATCACACCAAAATAACAAATTCAAGCTTATAGCTAGAATTTTAAAAATTCATTTTGATTATTTAATGATCATACATATCCAGGACATTTCTAACCCTTTTCTAATTTCTGGCCTTTGCTGACTTTTAATCACACACACAGATATATCAGAGCACACGCACACAGAGCAACCTGAAGCAAAGGCAAATGATAGATGAGCTGTGAGGCCATATTGATTCCCTCTGCTGTAATGCAACTCAGGAATGAAGTACAGCATCCTTATTAGAGATGCTGTCCATTAACTTTTCCTTGCTCTACGAGTCCTTAATTATAACATATTAGCAGTGTATGCCTGAGTGAGCACTGCTCTAATTTGAAACTGAAACAATGCTTGCATCCCACCGCGAGCAATATTAATTAACATCTCTCTTCTGTTTTCCCTGAACTCTCCTCCTGACATTTCCAGGTAAAGTTAAATAAAAATGTATGTCAATATATAAAAGCTGGCTATCAGCAAATACGTCATGTAACTGAAGTGCTGGATGTTGAATGTCAATTAAAATACTTTCCCTTTGGAAACTGTGTGTGTTTATCCGTACAATATCATATTACAGTCTTCGTTAATAACAGTGATCATAGCAGGCAGTCTTTGCACATTTGACAAGTTGATAATATCACAAAAGATATATGCATTCTTCCCGGGATCTTAAGTAAGGGAAGAACTCATTTGTGCATTTATTGATTTACCAGCTGAGGCAATAAAAGAAATGCATAATAAAAACAATTGCAAATTGCAGTGGTCCATTACTGTTTTGATGACAACCAGATTAAGCAAAGTCTGACTGTGGGATGCAAAATTCAAATTATATCAAATTAAATGTTTTCTAGAAGTGCCTCATCTTTGAGAGAATACATCATCTGGCCTCAAAGTTTTTTCTTCTTTCTTATGAATTTCCATTTTTTTTCAGCTAGCTGGATAAAAGATCTCAAAAATGAAAAAAGGCCATACTGAAACGCCTTCTAAAAACACTTTTTCCATCAGAAGTATTATATTCCTATGTAGCATATTCCAAACATCAAGCACATCAATCAACAGCAGCAGCCACTTTGGCCTTTTTTTCTTGCTGTCTGGAAACCAAGCCACTATTTTTTTTTTTTTAAATGAAGCACCCTTCTATAGAAAACAGGTTCTTTGTACTATAATTATCTAGTCAAAAATATCGGGGGAGTGTCAGAAAATATGTTCTGATCACCTTTAACAAGAGGAACTCAACTTGTAATTTAACTGCCCCCAGTGTAACTTAATATAACTTGGCAATATATTTTCAATTAACATGTAAGTACATTAAGCTCATGTAAAATTCAAAGAGCAATAAACTGAATTAATACATAAATATAGTTCAAGATCTGGGAGACATTCCCATGGCATGCAGAAACAGATCCTTGTGTGTTACCTGCTATTGAGCACATATTCAATTCTTTGCAATAATTTAGTAAACTAACATATTTCCCTCATTTCTTGTGTGAAATATCTGTAAAGGATGTAAATTTATTACAACCAGTCACACACACTGACCCATCAATCCCAGCTGCAGGGTGTCACACAACCAGCCCCCAGTTTCAGTGATGGCAAAGATGACACTGTCACCAGGCTGCAGGTGGCTGAATCACCATTGATCCTCCATGATCAGGTGAGTATCACCCAAGGTACTTACACTCTCCTTCTCGAGAGGCAAAGAGATATTGAACACCTGCAATCCCTGAGATGCAAGAGCTGTTTCTATCTTATCCAGGCACAGGTCCAGCTCTTGCGGCTTCACCTGTCCTCATAACCCAAGTCCCAAGTGTAAGATTGTGGTTTTGTGTCCAGTGGCTTCAAAAAAGCCACATCCTCAGGTGGTTTAAAAGCCAAACCATTATCAACTACAGCAAATGAAAGAAGAAATGCAATGACTAAATATTGACTGGAGGTGACTTTTTCAAAAACATGATGTGGCAGAGGTTTCTGAACAGATCCTCATATAGTGCCAAACAAGTTTTAATGGAACAGTTCCAGCAAGAGTTCAGGTTTTTTGCATTTCAAGAGCTATTTCTGCTTTACTTTTTGTTTCGAAGGCAAGACAATTCTTCTGTCTATGTGGCAGAGAAGCAGATTCTTGGTGGAAGAAAAGTTGCAGAGCTCACTTTTCTTCTGCTTGGACTTAGCCCACAAAGCTTGCAGGACTTGTAGGGGAATGGCTACAGGAATTTGGACCTTCATGTAACACAGATTCTTAGGTGTTTTCTGACCACAGGTGGATGACCACTGCCAATGTACAAAGTACTGTGAAAGAAACAAATCAAAACTCAAGCCACACCTTAAAATACAAAGTAGACCTCATTCATTTAAATTGATAGGCCAAGAACTTAACCAAGTCTGACATTCTATTAATTAGTGGTGGTAAGACACAGAGAAATGTCTTATAAAGTAGCATTCTTTGAACCACCGGCCAATAAAAAATATTTCATAGACTCTGAAAAAGTGTGTGAGAATGCAGTTGAAGAAAGGAAAATATTAAAAATAAACAGGATCTGGTTAATGCTGTGCTAAACACCTATGGAGAGTTACGACAGCAGCAAGTTCTACAGATAATTGCTGCAGTATTTAAGGTTAAATCCAGCCACCTTCAAAATATAAAATGATTCAGGCTAACCAGAAATATCAAACAGTTTTCCACACAATACTTCGGTATTTGCACAACAAATTTTCAACAAACCCACTTACAAGTAGGTGCAATTCCCACAATAATGATGTCGATGTGTTTAGTATAAAGCCCAATGATTCATAAACAAATGTGTTACTAGGTGTCTTAATTGCTGCCCTTTAACTAAAACTAAGAAAAGACTTTTGAATCAGATATAAACATTCACCAATACACAAATCCGTCTGCTGTACAATTCCAAAATAAGGCACAGGTCTGTTCAGGAACAAATTTTAGCACGGTACATAGAACACAGCTCCTTGCACCATCCTCAAATGTCCTCAGACTCATTCACTGTAGATCACTGAAAGTCACCCAGGAGCTAGTCAAACATCAAACTCATTGTATTTTATCACTAAAAGGAAAATATATTTCCTTTTCCAGCCTTACATAGTTCATGTAAAGAATATCAGCCACTGTCCTGTGTACTTGTGTGTGAGGCAGGACAAGGTAGTAGGAAAAAATCTAGTTGTATTTATGTTAAAACATAAAATGCACTGCCAAAGACAATGATAACCTCAGTATAAAAGCCCCACCAAACCACACAGTCCAAATCATTCATTTTTAGATAGACTATTTACTTTTTTAATTGTTCCAACCTACATTCAGTACAAAAATCAGTACTAAAAAACAATCACTTCATTAACAATATTCTCACCATAGATCTGAAATCATGCTCTTCAGTCCAAATCTATGCTATAAAAGCAAGCTTTCAAAAGACTTCAGAATGTTTAACATCCAAAAATACATAAGTGACTTGCAGTGTACCAGCAATGTCCAAACCAATCATATCCCATGGGCACACTCAGGAAAAGGCATCAAATTCCTTTTCTGTATCTTGCCAGGGCAGGAATCACAGCATCTCCCAATGGGAATAACAAGAAAATTAAGACCAAAACATACATTTTTACACAGATACAGCACAAGTATCACCGTCATTGACCTGAAGACTCTAGGAGTGCTGCCTGCCAGAGTAAATCCTCAGTATGAAGTCACTGGGAGCCAGAGTGCAACTGAGAGTCCAGCCCATGCCCAGAAGACACCAGCAAAGCCCTGCAGTTTTCTGCATTGAAAAAATATGATTCTCACTGCCATCATTCTTGGTGACAAACTGGAACTGCCTCTGAGCAAGCCAGGAGTCCAGTTCATTGAGTGCACTGAGAGCACCAAATGGATCCAAATGCACCAAGGGAGGGCATTCTCAGTACCCTTCTTAAAAGCAGCTCTTGGCTGGTAGGAACTGTGAGGAAGTTATACTTAGGGCACATATATATATTCTTTATATATATTTATAGACCACTGACTAGCACTTGTGCTCAGGAAATAAGAAATCCATGTTCTTCAGTCTGAAGGTGGTTCACTCCCTGATCTGCCATATCACAGTATAGTCCCCGGTCATTAGACTTCAAGAAGGGTTGGGACAACTCTCCTTTTTTGCTGAAGCCATGCCAATGAATAGAAAAGCTGCATGGAGCCAGAACGGGAGAAAAACTCTGCACCCTAATAGGATATTCAGCTGGAGAGAATGCAATTATAATTTCCAGCTTCTTCCCCCAGGATTGTTAATGTATTGTACATTGAGTAGCTATTCAGTGAATATTTGACATAATCTTGGGAACGGGACTCAATCACAGCATAACCACAGGGGTACGATCCTGTTCCTTTGCCTTCTTTTTCCAGCTCTAAAAATCTTTTCTATACAATGGCTTTAGCAAAAGGCAAAGTCTGCCTTCTCTCTGTGCAGTCGGCAGCTTAGTAATTATTGTGCTGCCCCTAGGAGTTAATAAGATCTTAGGCTATACTTGTGGGTGTTCCTGCTGACACTTCTTAAACTGTTGGCCTGTCTAATCAGCCTTGTTTTGAGAGGGGAAGGGTGCAAGGCGACGGCTCCCAGCGCCAGCAAAGATCTGTCCTCCCTGGTTGCTTGTGGTGCCAGATTCCGTGGCCAAGGTTACGCTGTGTTTTGCTGTTCACTTGCCCAACATGACTGGTACTTGCTTTGCCTAATTAGAGCAAGTTTCCTTCACAGGGGGTAGGTTTTCCATTTCCCTTTCAGACAATCAAAGGAAGGAGACAGGAGTTATCCTGGGGAGTGCTGACTGCATTAGGTACTTTGTAGCTGCCAGATCTTTTGTTTTGCCTGCCAGTACCAGGAACTGGCCATTTTCCAAGACAGCATGGACAGTATTCACAAGGTTAAAAACAGGTCTCATCTGTAGAGCAGACCCAGTGATCCTATCCACTGTGTTTGCAGAGCTGCAGTCAAGGGAACAATTTATCTTCTCTTACTGAAAAGATCTATAGCATGTTAGATCAGCGAGCACCTAAAAACTGCCTATTTTACTCTCAACTATATGGCAACATCTGGGCAACCAGCTCAGAGACTGACATCCATACTGCTAATATCTGAGGTTAAGACTGATGAATTCCCCTCCACATGTATCTTTCTCTGACTCCATCCTTTCTCCTCCTGTATGCTCACATGAACATACTCACCACAGTCCTTCCTTGGGCCAAAGCAGGAGACAAAACAGTCCCTGAAATACACTGGGTTATTTCATAGCACTTTGGACAGATTTCAGCGTCAATAAGCATTGGACCAAATCTTACAAACCTAGAGGTTCTCTTCCTGTATCTCACTCCCTACTCAGCCCTCACTAATTTAAATAGCAAATTGAAGTAACTCTCATCATCAGAAAGTCCAAGTACTCATCACAAAGTTGCAATGCAACCATAAACTTAAATCTGTATGTTGTACCCAAAGGAAAAAAGAGAGCACAGTTCACCCATTAGATCTAATGAAAATTTCCAAAAGCCCATCAGTAGTTTTGCAAAGGAAATTAAACATACATAGCTACCTTTGGTAACTGAGAAGACGTTTTCCAAATTGGAATGCCAGATTGCACCTTGCCTATACCATGGATGTTCTGGAATAGCATCCTCTTCAGTGGCAATTTATTTTCAGAAAGAAGTATAATTGAATGGATGAGGCTATAAATGGCTATCATACATAACACAGACTTTTCAACATGGTAAGAAAGCTGAAATAAACCCATTAATTATTCTGGGACAAAATTTAGGCAGAAAAGATTAACTAAGAAACCTGATTAGAATGCCTCCAAAAGTGAGGCACTGGACTTGGCCAGGAAAAAAATGTTCCCTACAAAGCACACCATGAACAGAATTAATTTAGAAAGTGACCCAGGACTGAAATCTCCTAGCTTTTCCCAAACCTTCTCTGCTCAGGGTATTTTAATGAAAATCCTCCCCCACTCTCTTTATTATAGAGTGCAGCACTGCTCTTAATGGCAAGTCTATGATTAATGCAACAGCTCTGCCCTAGATATTGGGTTATTTAGATCTGAGATGGTCAGATATGATTAGGGCCATGTTAAAAATGACAGTGATGGCTCCAACTCCATCGTAACAAGCTGTGTCACCCACAGTAGTATGCAGTTCAGAAACAGGTCAGAAACAGTGAACATGATTTGTCTTGTTCTGAAATTATATTCCAAATATCCTTTAGTGCAGGTGAAGAAACCTTTCTTCCTGAATTGCAGACTGTGTGCTCCTATGTACTGACACAGCAAGTGACCCAAACTGCTCCTTTGCTCAGTAAAAATTGAGCAGCCAGAGCTCAGGCCAGAAGAGTTGATTTGGCCATTTAACCAAACTGCTCATGCCTCTCAGATTCCAGCTTCCCTCCTCTCTTCTTATCAACTGCCCCAAATTGCACAAAATACATATTCAACTCAAATATAGGAAAAAAAAAAAAGGACAAACCAATAAAGCATATTTGAAGACAAGTGATAAATAATCTATTTACCTATTCTCAGTCTTTGCCCAACAGTTGATATCTAGATTCCTCTTGCTTTGAAGAGATACTGTGCAGTATCTGCTGAACATTAAAATACTATCACACAACAGTTTTTGCAGTCCCACAATATTCTTTGAAAAAATGAACAAACTGAATTTTATGCACTTTATTGTTTTCTTTAGCTTAAAACCATTTCTCATCTGTCGCCATTCCCATTTTTTGACAATAATTTTAAATGTTGGCATGACAGTTTTATGCAGTGTTCTCATAGCAGCCATACCATTAGACCTGATGAAAGTTAAATCAAAGTCAAACCCCAGGTCACTCTCTGTTCTCACATCATGCATTATGTTAACCGTTTTTCGCCATAATACCAGAGTAAAAGCAGGTGTCCTCACCTGCTTTGCAGGGTGCACTTTCCCCTTTGAGAAGCACCTCTTCCCATTTGGGGGCTGGAAGCACAAAAACAGCCATGCCCTCATCAAAACCCATTTGGCCCATTCCTTGGGTCATTCACAATTATTTGGTTTTAGGCAAGTAATTACATATTTTTTCCTAATCATTTGCAAAACAGAATAAAGCTGAACCCTACCTTAAAATCCAGTTCATGACTAGTTTCACATTGGTTAATTCTAGCTCAGAACAAGGCCGAGCCATATTCCTACCTTTTTTTTTTTGTTAGCCCCTACTTCAAAATATTTTGACTTTGTGACATTATTTAAAAAAACAGATATCTATCTGTTAAATGAATTTATACCATGGTTAGACTTTTCCCCCAATAGTTACACTGGATTCATGCCCCTAAAGCTCTTAGAGAGTTTTTACTCCCGTAATAATAAAAGCAGTGACATTACAGGTGGGTTTTCTTTACTTCACAAGAGATCTTGGAAGGCAAGCGAGAGCACAGAACATGAAAGGATAATTACATTCTGCATAATTGGAAAAATAGATTTAACTTCATTAATATATTTAAATAATATAATTGATATTTTAATTTAAGTTAATGTAATTAATATATTTTAAAATATTAAGAAGAAATTAAGAAAAATCAACAAAACTTCATAGACCCACATTCTGGCTTTAACAATAGTATACTCAAAGTATATTAGATCATTGCTGCTTAGTTTTGTTTATATTTTCCACATGCTCAGAATCCCTGTCTCCTTTTGTTTTCTATGTCTGTTGGAAGGAGGCAAGAAAGCTCATTTCCCTTCTGCCTATATTGCATTTGCTATGTGACTGGAGCTCCCTGCTATTGGAGCTGTCCAAATAGTGAAAACATGGAAGCGTGCAAGATGTGAATATGTTGATTATTCATTTACACAAACACACACCATACCTGCAACTTCATGATTACAATTGCTTACTATTGAATTTTTTTTAAAAACAACAAAAAACCACAAATGAATCCCCAAGTCCAGCTCTGTGTTCGCTACAATCTCTGTTGCAATTACAGATCTAGTTAGCTTCCTAATTTGCTTTCTGAGAACTTAAAACTACTCCTTAACTTAAATTTAGGTGCCAATTTCATTGCAGATGTTCAGCTTGCTGCTTGGTTAAAGGATTTGCAATTACATTCTGTAGATTTGTTCTTAACTGTCAGCTCTATTATCAATAAAGCAGAACTAAGTTCTGGCTCAGAATCATCCCTGCCTTCTTGAGTTATGCATGAATCCGAGCTTTTTGTTTGTTTGGGAAGAAAAAGAGCTACAATATGAGAGCTTAATTTATTGAAAATGAAAGAAAAAATTAAGAAGGAGGCTTTTTTAAAAAAAAAAAAAATTAGCTTCCATACCTTAATAACACTTCCTTCATTTTAATACAAACTTCATGTGTTTATATGTCTTTTTGTTGGGAGATTTTCAAGTGTTTGGTTGGGGGTTTTTTTGCTTACAACACCTGGCCATTTAATATGCAAAGCTCGCTAAATTCACTTATGATACTGTACACCTGCACTTGCTTCTGTTGCCAGAAGGCATCCCTCTCTGAAAAGAAAAATAAATGAAATAATGAAGAGAAAAAGCTGACCCTTAACTCCAGAAGGTTTGTATTTTGGCATGGCTGCCCCTTGCATTACCAGCAAGATTTTTAATTTATTTAATTATTACTGGTTTGATTTCATAAAATCTCAAGTAATTCCAAAGATACTTAATGATAACCAGCCTGTAAATACTTATCAAGGTTTAAGATTTAATTTTTGGCATAAAAGCATTGCACAGTTGGGCATTTCCCACACTGGGTCACCTGGCTTCAGGTTTTTCATCATATCACTATATTGGGGCTTAACGACCTTTAATATTATGACTACTGGGTTATAGAAAAGTGGTCTGATGAGTCCTGTCCAACCTTTAGGGGACAGAAACAATCACCCCTACACATGACATGTAAAAATCCCAACTAGAGCTCTGGGTAACAGTGAGATCAGCAAATGCATGGACAGAGATTGATTTATCTTTTTATTCCCAGAAGGAGGCACTCAGCTGAACCCAACCCAAAGTAGCCTGAATCCTCTCTGATAAGCTGTCCCCAAAACTTTCATCAAAATTCAAATGAAACCATAAAATCCAGTTTAAAACTGTATTATTTACCTATTCCCAGACTACTGAAATTTCACTCAAGCGCTTGGCCAGAGTTTCAGGCCCATTTCATTGCCCAAACTCTGGACAAGCTGTGATCCACAGGAGTCCCAATTATGCACTAGACTTACACCTTAACAAGCCTTTTCACTGCAAGATAAAAGCAGTCAGCTGAGTAGCTGCATCCTCCTACACAGCACACCTTACAGTGACTCAAGCACACCAAAAGGGTTATGTAATTTAATTACACCCTTGGATAATCTCTTTAAAAGCAGGTTGCGCTTTTAGAGACTGGAAGCCACATAAAGCCTTCACAGAAGTGCCACGAGTCCAACACTCATTGCACAGACAGCACACATTGGTTCTGTCTTCTGCTAGGACCAAGCTGACCTTTGAGGTGAAGAACTTCAAAAGAATTTCAGTTCTCTCCCATTTCTCATACTTAACTCCAAATTCAAACAACAAAATCTTGAAAATTTCTAGCAAGTATTAAACCTCCACATATTCTCAAAGCAGAGAAAGTTTAATACAGTAGCATGCTTGTAAACAAAAAAGTTCAGCTCTTGCACAGAAGTTCCAGTTTATTTTTATGCAGGCTGTTTCCATTCTAGAAAAATGCCCCTCATATAGGGAATCACTAGATTTTTTTTCTTAATAGTACAATTATTTATTCCCCAATGATATCATTAAAAGTACACATTTACTCTGTGAATAATGCAGTCCAGCCAAAATATGTTATTATAGACAACGGTGAGCTATTCCACATGTTCGCAACTGTGTTTCAAGTTGCTGACTCAAACACATTTAATAAAAGATAGTAAAGACTTGATTTATTGCTCAAGTCTCTCTTAATTACCTCCTCTGAAAAAAAACCCAGAATTAATTTGATTTCGACCTTCTATTCATTTATACTCTTTAGTTTCTAATGTGGAAAAATTGAGCATTTCAAACCCCACACTTCCCGTAGCAGCACGTGAACTACAACTCAGACGACAAGTTCATTAAACTCCATTATTTCAAATGAGGTTACAGAACAGTAGGAGCAGAGGCCATGGCTCAGACCTCTGCAGTGAGACCCAAACTGAAATACCCACAAAGCATGGAAGAATAATTCTAGTTCTGGAGCTGAGCTAATAAGGAAGCTGCTCAGCCTCACAGGTGAGGCAAAATTGCTGTCAGCACACAGTAGTTCCCTGTTCCCCAAACTGCCCCCTATAAATGCCTGCCACCCTCCCTCATAACTATGCAGGCATAGTCCTTATCTACCAGGAAAACTTACTGAAACCCAGAGAGCTCTAAAAACAAAGAAAAAAGATCTGGCCCAAGGAGACTACCTGGCTGGGGAGGAAGATGGGACAGGAATCGCCCCAGTGGTGAGCTGCACCCTAAAATTCACCTCTGAGAGCTACCTATGTCAAATACAACACAATGACACTATGCAGCTGCCCAGGATCCCGTTTCAAGACCTGTATGGTCACCTTCACTTTGCTAAAAAACAAATTATAACAAAAGTTTTTGTGTGTTGCCGACGTAACCTAGTGTGGTTACTTTGCTAAGGTAAATAGCAAATTTAAAGGTAAGTCTGAAATTAGTGAATGTAGCACAGTATTCACAGAATTCTGGCAAAGTGCTTAATTTTCTGAAATTTCTTTCACAGAAGACTTTCCCCCTCAGACTGCACCATGCATTGTTTCCTCAGGTCAATTTTTGTGCCATTTGCAAAGTAAAATGGACAGGGAATTAATCATTTACATGCTTATGTGGAAGTCATTACTCTAACTTTCCTGTTAAGAACAAACCAAAACCAATGAACATCTGAATTTGTCACAAAAGTAGCTGCATGTTTGGCACGATTGATTTTCTCATTTTAAATTAAGATGAATGGATTCAGATGGATTGATCCAAGACACTTATTTCATTTAAAGCGTTGACCAAACTTCATAGAGGTACATTATACATGCTAAAAGTAAAATCCACCTCCTCACTGCTGCTCTACAGTTTTCTTCTTCATATGCAATACAATAACCCCATGCAAGAGAATTTGGAAGGTGGATACAACCCCTGTGAGGCATTTACATTTAGCTGAAATGTCTTTACTTGCTAATAGAGTAAGCATTGCAAATTAAAGCATTGACTATAGAGAAGGAAATATGACTGCTGCTGCTCTTGAACGTATCTCTTAGAAACACAACATTGCACCTAAAGATTCTACGTGCTATGTCAAACACTTAAAAAAGAATAAAAGATATATAGGTTATACTCCTTAAACCAGCCCTTTGCACATATATGCTATGGCACAGATTTTATCCCTCTACAACTATTTCCCCATTCATAGCTTTAAGGATCTCAATGTAGCTGTAGAGGGTGTGAACTGATTTCTTGCTGAACAAAACTTTTGTGAATTCAAAAGTGGTATTTCCTTGTGGATTTCCACTATGGCATCTGAGATAAAGTGCAAGATACAGCTGTAAATGAGCATGTATAAGCAGGTGTTGCAATTCCAATAGCCTTAGCAGTAAATATTCTCCTGTGTGCTTTGATTTGGGTCTCTAATGGTTATTACACACTCTCCATTTCTGCTGATCTACATGACACTTACTTGGTATAACTTTGTGCTGACACACACCTGGATAAATTTTTGATAAACACATACTGGCACTGCAATAACCTGTCCCATTACACACTTGTGCTAGTATGATTTAGTTATTCACTTCTATATTCTGTTCGTGCTCTCTGAGCACCTGACTGCTTGTTAGAGAGCTGCATTTTGATCTCTAGCATTGCATATTGCCGAAAAAAAGCACCAACTTGAATCCTCACCTCAAAACCTGAAAACCCAGTTACCACATCAGGGCATCAAGAACAAACCTTCCCCACTCACATCTCTGTCTTTCACAAACACAGCTAAGTGCAGACAAAAAGAAAATAATGGTAAGAAAGGGCAAGCCCAAAATGCCCTGTTACCCTTTTAAATCCTCCTTTTGCACCTGTGACTGATGGAGTGTTAATTAACAGCCTCCTCACACCATTACGCGTCAGCCAGAGCTCACTGTCAGTTTTCCAATTCTTTTGGCAAGGCAGTTCCTTGCCTGTAAGCCAGTGCCTTCTGCAGGATTCGCTGCTCCTGAGGAAAGGTGCTGCACAGCCACGATGCCTGGGCTGTTCTCCAGTCAGCTCATCCAGAGATGCTCACAGTGAGCTCATCGTGCCCAAGCCTCTCAGCCTAAGGTTTACTTTTCAGTCTCATTGCCTTTCTCTGGCACAGGTACAAAATGTTTTCCATACCATCTGCTCATCTATGAGAGAAGCAGGGTCAGCAAAATGTTACATCAAAGTAATTTGCACCTATTCGTGCTGACTTACCAATAAGTAACACATCAGTACTGAGATGAATCCATCTGCAGACTTCCTAAGGTGGGCAAGCCTTTCTGAGAGGTTTCCCTTGCTGCACAGGTAACTGCCAGCCACATGGAAAGGATTAAGCAGGTACCATTTGCTCCAGCTAGCTTTGAACACTTAAGGCCAGTTACTCTGCTGTTACGCTGTAATAATCCTAATTTTGAGAACTCCCTTCCACAGCCTTCTAATATGTTGCTTTTCTATTAAAAACAAAACCAGAACCCAAACAAATGAACAAAAAAAAAAACCTCCAAAACCTGCTCTCCCCCACCTACCCCTGCCCCAAACAACAGAAGTTATCAAGTATTTCTTAAATAACTAAATGGGTTGTGGGGATAGGTGGGTGGTTGGTTGTGTTTTTAAAACTTGACTTTCAAAAATCCCTTTCCTTGTGCAATTTCAGGATTTACCACAATGTCCCAGACTATGAATTCAGCTTTTGAATCAGCCCTACCCAACATGAGACCCTCCAATGACATTCACAGGGCATATTTGGATCCTGAACTGTGGCTTCTGTGATACCCAGTCTTACACTTGCTTCTGAGGGATGCCTGCCTCAGCAGGGTACGAGAGGGAGAGGCTGATGAGGAGCCAAGAGACAGAGCTGCATTAATGCAGAAAGGAAAAGGTCAGTACTCAAGGAGGGACTAATGAAAGGGAACAGGAGGAGAGAACAGTTCATTCTGGGGGAGAACATACTGTTTGCTATTTTAAATTTCATGCAAAGAATTTTCTCTCAAAATAAACGATCAGGTTTTTTTTTCAAGACAACAGTACTGCTACACAAATTCCTTTTCAGTAAAAGTAGTCCTCTCATAATGAAAAACTGTGAAATAAAACCCCACTAAATAATTATATTATAATGCAAAACTGCATTTTGCCAAACATTTCATTTCCCCTCTACAACTACCCAGAAAAATATTAAAAACTGTAAAATTACTGATGTATTTAAGCAGTTTTCAGTTTTCCTTACTTTTAGTTGCAACTATTTCTCATAGAAAATAGCAAATAAAACATAAAATTTTGATCATATAAGGCTGTATTCTGCGTATAACTGACCAAGGATGAGCAGCTACTTAAAATACAGTTTGCGTGTATTCATAACACCTTGAAAAGAAAAGTGCTGACAGACCCCTAACAACAACAGCTCTCCTAAACATCTCTCATATAAATTCATCTGTTTAATAAGAATGTCCTCTAATAAGCAGGTCAGAGAACTGCAAAGCAAACAGGGCAGCTCTGCTGCTGCTACTGCTCTCCAGACAATACTCTCATCTCATACAAGATAACCATTATACTATCGTCACAATTATTAAAAAATAAGTCACTTTAGATGTACATTTTCCAGATACTGAACATTGATGTATTTTCTCCTTTAAAAATCAATTAGTTTGTTAAAGCCATATTCTTGGAGGTGAGCACTGCATCTCCCTGGACTCTCTGAAAATGGATCCTTAATACTGCACCTGTGATTATTTCAGCAAAATAAACCTGTGTGTGTATGGGAGAAGGGAAGAAGGGTCAGAACTGTCCCCCAAAAGGTACAGAATTAGTGAATGGCTATCGACAGGTAGAGTTATGGTCCAAATGGTGCTCCCAAAGCACCTTCAGGAAGTCTTTTTGATGGTTTTCAGTTCGGGCTTGAAAAACAAATATATATGAGAAGTACCCCTTCTGGTCTGTTCTTAACATGGCCACAGTGGCCTCATGCATTAGGCACATGTCCAGCCACAGGAGGATTTCCCAAAGCTATGTCACTAGCCTGGCAGGGATCACCTGCAGCCAGGAGATGGCTCCCAGCAGCAGCACAGCATCAGGCACAGTCCAGAGGAGCTTCACTAGCCAATTCCATGCCTCCATGACCCCCAACACAAATTCTGGCCCACCTGGCAGACATACTCCCATAGCCAGAGATGGGCTGTGAATCTGGGTCTCTGTTGGGTCAGGAGAGGAGAAGGATCTTCTCCAGAGCAAAAATGGGATTTGTGCTTCTGCTCATGGATTTTCTCATCATCTGGATCATCATGAGGTATGGAGCTGTGTGAAGGACAGGACAAACTCTTTAAGCTGGGTTTAAATCCCAGTATCACCTCAGCTCTGTCCTCAGGGATTTCTGGGATCAACACACAGAACTTCACAACAACAGACCTCTGTCTGACCACTTTCCTTTGGCACAAAGATCACATGCAGGCTACATATGGCCCATTAACCTGCCTCTGGTCAAGCAGAAGACACAACCCAGCTAAATGATCAATCCTATTCCACCTTTTTTCCATGAAAACCAAAGTGTGAAAGCTTGGAGGAACATCTTGGTCCCTTGTGCCATCTGTTTGGAGTGGCAGAGGGGGACTCAGCTTCTGGCCTATATCCAGGTCATCCTGAAAGTACCAAGGAGATTTCTTCAGCTGGATCCAGGCTATTGCTGGGATGAAAGCAAGAGGCACACACCAATGGCCAGACAGGTTTTTATAAGGCGTGTCAAGCCCAACAAGCAACTCCCTTCATCCTAATACCCACTGGACTGCACAGAGCGCACAGGACATGGCCCTTGGAGGATACAAGGTAAAAAGGTGACCCCACATGCTGCCTGCCAGCATCAGTCACAGCCACTGAGATGGACAATCCAGCCATGACAGCCAGGGCACAGAAAAAAGCAAGCGCTGCTTTCACATTAGCAATATTTCTGACCAGAGAAGGGGAAAAATAAAAGGCAGAGACTCATGAGAACAGCCAGGCTGCCTGCTCTTGCTCATGAAGGTGCCATGGAGGATGAGGAAGGACTGTCTTGAGATTGGAGAGAGCAGCCAGGAGTCTCAAACAAGGCTTGGGACTTAGAAGGGGCATCCTGGCCACAACAGCACAAACAAGGTGGACTTGAGAGAATTGTATCTGCTGAGGCCATGCCCAGGACCACAATATCTTGCTCAGGTAACAACTTCTTTAAAGCATGCGAGTTTTCAAGACCTGTAGTAACTATATCACAGATGTGGAAAACACAAACATAACAGTAACCTTTCTTTTGTTTAGTCAGAGAACATCTCAATGCTAACTTCTTTTAGACTTTTTGCACATCCCATTTTGTCTATGTTTATTTTGCTTACAGGTACACATAAACATTATTTTAAGACTGGTAGCGTGACATACACAAAAAAAAAAAATTGCATTTCAACAAGTTATTTCTAAAATATTAGCAAAGTTACAAATTTTTCCTGATGTAACAGTGACCTTACACCTTACAAAGAGAACCCAAATACTTTTGAACAAAAAATAAAGCATCAGTCACTGCTGCCCTTTGTAGCTGATGCTGCATCCTTCTAAAGAGCAAAGATTTGCGAAGTTGCAAGTGTTCACATAAGTACTGTAAAACTTTGCCTTCTTGAATTGCCTTTTTAAGTCTTAGTGATTTTGTTCTTTCTTCTCTCTGTTATCTGCCAGCTCTATCAAATTCTCTGAATATTCTGCAGCTATGAAATCCTTTGCTACCTCTACTGCCTATTACCAAAACCACACATGAATCCATCAGATTTCCACATTCCATTATGTCATTACTCCTTGCTATTGCACACCAATTTCACCAATTCTCTTCCATTCTCTGACAAGTAATTTTAACAGGAAAGGTAAATGGCTGAATATATGACAAATTAACCAACATTTCTAGATCTCCCAGGCTAATCTTAAGAAAATTTCTTTGGATTTCCCATCTATCATGCATAATGCCACTACATCTGATAATAGAATTATGTCACAAGAACAAAAAGAGAACATGCATCAAGTATTAGAAATTCAGTACTAAAAGATACTTTTGAAGCCATATTATAGTTACTTAAGCTCACCTTAGAGAAAGCTAGTATTTCTAGGACTAAAACTTGTTAGAGTAGTGAATTCACCTTTGCAACTTTCTTTCTTACCAGTTCCACATGGTCTACCACCAAAATAATGATGGGCATGCAAAGAAGGCCATTAGGTAGTTCTGGAGCAGAACTTGGCATCTGGCTATACCCATTCATTCAGAATTTCCCATAATATCAATGGAGCTGCCTTTACGGCACCCATCCACCACTCCACATTGGCACCAACCCCTGACAGAATACATTCCTATTTAAGTAATGGGGCTTTTCTGCAGATTCACAGCTTGTGTTGCTCCGGTTATGCTTCCTTTTGCAGTAATTTCTGTCATGACCCCAACATTGTGTGGCTGTCACTTAAGCTTCTCCTGCTTCCTGCTTGCACCCTTCAGCAAGAGGGGTGTCCATACACATGGATGTTACAGTCTTTTCTGACATGTTCTTCCACAAACTCTCACTTTAAGACAAAATTTTAATTTTATATTTTTTCACACTTCTTATTCTCTCAGAATAAGACTTCAAAAGGATATGAAAGATTAAGGAAAAGAAACTTTCTTCTCATTATGTGTCTTATCTTGGATGATCTACCAGTCCTCCGGCACTGAAGCTCATTCACTTCTCCCAAGACTATTAGCCCTTTCCTTACACCCAGCACCCCTGATCCAAATAAGAAAACGGCGGCTCATGGAATAAAATTAGGGACCAACTCTATAAATTATTTTTCCCAAGCACCTCGTAGTTTTCCCCCATAAGATGCAAGTTTCTTATTTTAAAAATAAACATTCTTGTAAAAATATGAAAATAAAACACTTGATATATTTTAAAATGATAGTAAATTATGGATTGATTCAAACATAAAATAGAGTTAAAGGCTGTTTACAGAAAAGATTATGTAGATCTTATTTCTGAATATATACAACAACTCTAATTAGATACAATTATTTTACTGTTTTCTCTTGAAAACTGCTGGTGAGGTGTACTTGTACCAAACACTATATATATTTTAGGTCCACATAAGCTTTTAGAAACACCTAAGCTACTCATATAGCCTGACACTCGACTCAGAAGCCAAGACCTAATACAGTAACATGTGGAGGGCTCCTTTGAACTTAAAGAACAATCATCTGAAATTAATATTAGTTTGTGTTAGCAATTAATGCCCCCAGATTTGGGGATGGAAACAGAGGTATAAGGGAGTGTCAATGGAAACAGCATCCAAAGTTTTCCTGTAGAGATCTGGTAGGCCAAACAATTCCTGCGCTTTTGACCCACCTGGCTGCTGCAGAAGACAGCAGGAAAATTAACCTAAGAGCCCAGCAGAAATAGCTTCTTTAGGTCAGTCTTGATGAAGAAAAACAAAGGTTATTTATGCTGGTTTTACCCTCCTCCAACATCAGGCTTTCTCCATAGGCCTCCTTTACATGTTTTCTCCTCACCCAACTCTGAGGCTCCTTTGAGTGCTTCAGAGTTCCTAAGTTATGGAGGCAAAACTAAATTTCACTTTCGGTCACACCCAGGTAAGGAAGAGTGAGGATGCACATGGGAAAGAGGCTTGGAGGAAGCCAAGGCTTCCCCAGGCTTTTCTGACCTTTGGGATTCCCTTGTCTCTTCCTCCATCCTGTGCATGCCTCCAGACTCCCTCCACAGTCCTAAAACACCTCTCCTTCCCCCATTCTGCATCTTTTCAGCATCCCCACACTCAATTTGCAAAATAAATTGGCTTCTCTTCCCTCAAGCAGCAAGTGCTGCTCTCAGGGAGGACCCCAGGCTACAGCAAGGAGAAAAGGTGTCAGGTCACAATCGCTCTTTGCTTTGATAAGGCAAGGACAGCGTGGTCAGAAACAGAGCAATGCTGAGCTGAGGAGCTCTGAAGGACAGCGCTCACTGTGGCCCTGGTGAAAGACCAAATCACAATTTCTGCTGCCCCTGTCCCAGCGCCAAAGCTGCTGCAAGGACAACTGAAGTCAGAATATCTCATCATCCTCTTCTCAGAATATCTCATCATCCTCTTCTCAGAATATCTCACCATCCTCTTCTCAGCCTTGATAGAAGGAGCTGCATTCCTCGGTTGAGTCTGAAGTTGATTCAGATATGGTCAACAGCAAAAGATGAAATTATGAGTTGTTAAAGCCTCACTCAGAGTCTGTTCCACCTTCCATAAAAATGGCCACTAATCAATATTTTCAGAGCTAGTGCAAGTGCAGCAGTGTAGGATGGGGGGGAGAGTCAGCACCAGGCACACAAAACTCAGAGCACAGACCCAGCCCCACAGACAGCACGGCTCATGGGCACAGGCAGAAAACAAGGAGAAATAAATCAGTCTGTTCCCCCATAAAATTGTTGCCACTTGAATTGCAGTATCTCACACACTGATACTGCAGATAATTCAGTTTCATCTTGATTACGACCTGTATTAACACCCAAAGCAATAAAATCTTTCACATTCTCATTTTACTGAAGCCAAAGGACAAACCTTCTGCAGTGACATATGGCTCTGCTCCTCTACAAGTATGTTAGACTGCTTACAAAATCTCCTTGCCTAGCAAAGGATAATGCTTTTTAAAATAAATTACCTGCATTAATTTGTATTTTCCACCAAGAAAACCTCACATGTCATCATAATCGTCTGTCTATACAGATATATGAGTTCCTGACGTTGTTTGTACCTTTTTTCTCCGTTAATGGGGTGATTTTAGACTATGTCATTGATTATATAGCTGTAACATGCAATTTTTTCCAGCACAAGAGTCAGCTTGGGGCTCACGGACTGCAAAGCAATTCCTGCATAGTTCAAACAACATAAAGAACAGTCATGGGGACATGAATTGAGGATGAGACTAAGTTTTGCAGAATTTTGAAAACAAGAGGTATTTCATAGCCAGTTACTTAAGTACAATTTTCAACTTCAAGGGATTTGGTATTACATATAGTTTGGGTTTTTTTTTAATCCAAAAGCTTTTTCTGTAGTATATGTATTGATATATTGTTGCATAAACTTTGGGATACTCACTTGGATTAAAGACTCTCCTGCTCTTTTCCTGGCTGCTTAATTGTTCCCCATGCCACTGCAAACTGCCATGGGGAGAGCAGAAATTATTCCAGATCACTGTTCTAGGAGCAAGAACTAATATTTCCACCTCTGTGAGGCAGAGACACAAAACCATTGTCCCCCATGTCCTGCAGGAGACCTCTATAAATGGCTCCTTGTAAGCTTTCTTGATGGCCAGGGAACAGATTTTATTTTTGTGTGATTAGAAAGTATTTCTCTGCTCAAAGAAGCAGCTTCAGATAAGAGTTGCAGCTTGGTAAAGTGTTGATACCTGATGTACAAGCACCAGCTCATAAAAAAATAGGCAAGAAAAGGGAAGAATAAAAATATTTATGCCTCCACTTGTTTTTCCATCTAAAAAGTATACTTCTGAAAATAGCCAATTTCAGATGAATAAAATTCTGTTTATTCATTGTTTTTAACAAAACACCTTCTACCTGTGCCAACGACTTTTAAATGGCAAACAGGATGTGAACTGCATGACATACAGGAGCAGATTTTGTTTAGCAAATCCTTAATGTCATTGTCATGGTTCCTAAGAAGGCAGCTTGCAGTGGCACTGAAATTTTCAATTACTGCAGCTTAATTAACAAATGCCCATTTCCTGTTTACATCTAATACAGAGGCATTCAGGTTAAAAAACAGGAAATATTTATTCCAGTACATGAATGAAATTCATGACAAAAACCCCTTAGCCCTAGAATTTTCAACTGTAGTTTCCTTTGGTCTATGATGAGCTAATGAAGTAATTCTCCCCATACCTGGGGAGAAATCATAAGGTATTATTTGAGCCAGCTGATGTGCACCATTTGTGGGAATCTTGTCTAAGCAAAGTAGGAAGGAACCACGACATTAACTGCACAAGCCATTGCAGCCCTCATAAACCACGTCATGTTTTAACCCAGCCAGCAGCTAAGCACCACACAGCTGCTTTTCACTGCCCCCACCCCCAGAAAGAGGGGGGGAAGAGAATCAGAAGGCTAAAAGTGAGAAAACTCCTGGGTTGAGATAAGAATGTTTCAATAATTGAAATAAAATAATAAATTGTAATGAAGAAAAAGAACAAAAGCAAGAGAAACCCAAGAAAGACAAATGATGCAAATGGAAACACTCTCTCACCACCAGCCAAGAGATGTCCAGCCAGCCCCTGAGCAGCAGCTCCCAGGCTGTGGCATGGTGGGCTGTGGGACATGTCTCTCTCAGCTGTGTCCCCCTCCCAGACCCTATGGCTCCCCAACCTCCTCACTGTGGGGTTGTATGAGGAGCAGAAGAGGCCCTGTTTCTGTGCAAGCCCTGCTCCCCAGCACTGAGAACATCCCTGAGTTACCGACACTGTTTCCAGCACAAATGGGGAAACTACAGCCCCATACCAGCTACTGTGAAAAAATTTGACTCTGCCCAGCCCAAACCAAGAGAGTAGGGCCTCTTCAGAAGTTAAGAATTAGCTAATGTGTCAGACAAGAGATGCCTGGGGACAGCAAAAGAATTCTTTCTGTTAGACTCATTCTTCCCACAGATTTTTGAGATGAAATGGCATTTTTGAAGCTCCAGCTCTCTTACCTTCTAAAATATGCCATTAACCTCTATGCCAGCCATAACTTATATTCAATTACCATGCCAACAAAATACATTGAAGCAAGTAAATCTTTTTTGGCATCATATGTGAAGGGTAATATTTCACAGAATAACAAAATAATTTTAATCAATGACCTTACTCCTGGGAGGGGAACAACCAGCATTTTGGGGTAGTATAAATCTCTTGAGATATTTGAAATAAAGCCCAGCAAGAAGGCATGACTTCTAATTGTCAATGCAGTGGATCTAGAGACACAAAATGGGCACTAACTGGCTGATTACCTTTTTAGTGAACATGGATTTATAATTTGTACTGCAACATTAAACATGTCCGTCAACCCTTTGCCACTGAGAACAGGGATGAGAGAGAGATTCTCTTCTGCCCAAACATCTTTCAGAGCTCTCCATTTCTTCAGTTATAATAATTTCTAGCTCAAGTTTTTGGGTGGGGGAGCTCTAATTGGAAGAGCAGAAAGACAATGGAGAAAAGAAATCTTAGTATTAGACTGAACTTCAAACATTTGTAACAAAAGCACTGCAGGGAAGTTTGACATCTAAAGCTAGATTTACCATACCAAAATTGAAATTAATAAAAAGGAATTTGAGACATGGAATAGGACCGGTATTTCTTAACTGTATATTGGTCCATTTTTGTCCAACTATTATTCACAGAAATTTTTAAATAAGAAAAAAAAAAGTGGAAGAGTTTAAAAGTCAAATATTCAGAAAGCAATCATTCACCAAACACATCAATCAAAATTACAGGTAAAAATTGAGAGGAAACTTTTCTAACAGCTACTGTCAGTGACAGAACAATTTGTTCCATTAAATTACTCAGCATAAGCCATACCCAAAATTCCACTAATATGAAGGTAGGCTGTCAGCAAAGTAGAACATCTTAATTATAGCAGAAATCTGGTAAATCTATACATCTCTAACTTGGAGGTGAAACAACATCCTAGAGAGAGATTAAATCAGAAGATTAACAGGAGACTGTTATAATTTGGAACAATTTGGAGTATTTTTTAAAGTCACACTAGGAAAGAAGCAGTAAAGTCTACTACTTAAAACTAGAAAACTAATCAAAATTCAAAACCAAAACACTGTTACCTTGAAAACCACTCCTCTTCCAAAGAAAACAAATTGATTTAATTTTGGAAATCCACAAGCCATTTAAACTGCTTCCACTGTGACTGGGTATTGCAGATTGCTTTCAAGAAGTGTTCAATAAACTATGAAACTATTAGCAATCTTGCCATCCAAAAGTCCATCCATTGAATTATCCCCCAATACCTTTTCTATCTAAACTTCACAGGAATAGAGATACAGCAGCATAATGTGGAGTAAAGAGAAAGGACTACAGGACAGAAAAAAAAATCTGAAGGAAGGTCTCAGTAGTTTTCAACTCCCCTCAATTTATTTTTCTCCACCAGTTAGAGTTTCTGGTTGGGTAATATACCTCTTTCTCACCTACTGTAGAGTTATGATAGAGAAAGCATCAATTTCAGCTCAATAACAGATAGAGATAAAAATAGACATTCTTGCCATTGAAAAATCACACTGTTCACAATGTGTGCAGCTGTCCACAATCATATCTGTCTTGTTACTTCTGAGAAAAAAAAAACTATGATGATACATCGTAATCTCTGAAAGACTCAGTGAGATAATGCAATTGACAGACTAAGTACAACCTTAAAAGAGTTAACATTAACTAGAACAAATTAAGTACACATTTTCAACCTTATCATAATATTGCAAATTCATTACTAACACAAATGTTTACTGCATTATATCAAAAATGAAAACATTTTCCGTTTGACAGACATTGTTCCTTGAAGAGTTAAGAGTCCAAACATTAAATGTTGTATTCCCTCACTTGGCCTCAACATCCACTGCTGTTACCAACCTTAAATCACACAGATCCTACCACAGGGCACTAGAGGAACATGCTGACATAGCAGCAAAAGCTACCAAATATTCTCAACTTATGCAGAGCAGCAGCCAAAGCTATTTCAGTAAAGACCAAATTACAATAGTTTGGGACCATAAAATATATTTATTGTTCTGTCTACCTCTAGAGCAACTTTTGTTGCTGTTGCCATGGATGCTGTAGTGAATGAAGGAAAACTCTGTTTAAATTAAAGGCTTGGAATGGCATATAATGCAGAATGACTTTTCATTAACAAGTCTCTACCTGTTAATCAACAGCACTATAATTAGTTCACTTTCAGATTGTTCTTGTTTATTAAATGAGGACATATAACAACAACAGCCTCTCACAGTTCTTTATTACAAAACATTTGTTCTAAGCACTAGAATAAAGAGAGGTATATATTTTCTAGTTCACTTTGGATGAAAGTCCAAATCAATCCAAATCAAGGACTCTGAGTAGTAGGTACACAACTGATTGATTTTTTTTTTTTTTAAGCAAATTTTGCGTCTCTTCAGTTCATCTATTCAAAACAGTCATGGTAATTAAAAAGTATTTTTTATATATTATATATTTATGGTTTTCATGTGTATATAAACTTGCATCTCCTTTAGAACACGATAAAGTAACACCATCCTCCTTAGCTTCTTACTTGACATAATGAATGTCAATAACTACTGTATATATTTTTCACACACAAGCTATCTTGAGACAAAACAAATTCTTATTTCATGCAAAGATTGTTCTCACTTTTGCTCTGCTGCAATAGATACACTTTCCAGTGATCCATGTCGTAAGGTTTTCTACTCATTTCTCTTATATTCTCTGAGAAGCTGCTTGGCCAGGACCACAACATCCTCCCCCTGGAAACCATTTTTTTTTCCTATTATGTTTACTGTCTAAAGGTAGACTGAGAGTCGAGAGACTATTAGTGCTTGTCAAACGCTATGAAGTCAGAAACAAAATGGTATTCATTAAATGATTATTGTAATGCAACAGCAGTCAGATGATGCACAGTTCAGGCAGCACACAGGGGGAAGGATTTTAACAGAACATTTGAAGAAAAAAAGACAGAAAACATCAAAAAAATATATGGCATCTTCTGCAAAGAAAAGCTTGTCACTGTAAAGAATCATCCAAAAGAATGTTATTCAGAATATGTTTAAGAAATCTACAGCTTTGCCTCCTACACAATCAAGAAAATGCAGAGAGTGAATAGTCGAGTCATTCATTAATGTCCTTGCAAAATTGGTACATTTTGAAAATATATTTGATTCATGACCTCATGTCTTAAGCTTATGTACTGTTAGACAGTATTACTGAAGTTTTCAAAAACACACAAGCAGTGTGAATATTTTAAAAACCAGAGTTTTTAAAGCAAGGGACGCGTTCAGTTTTCTAGTCTGTCTTCTTTTAGACATTCCCATCAATGCCTCCATTAATTACCAAAGTACCTCAGTAATTAATTTGATTGACCAACCAGTCACTGATATTCAGGGGCACAAAGGCAAGAACCAATTTCCCTTCTGACAGAGAATAGATGAAGTCCAAAATAAGTAAGCAGTTGTTAAGCACTTCATTTTTGGAATTACACATTTTTAAGCAATTGGAATGCTAAGTAGAAAGTATCCTTTAACACCAGGAAAAAAGGTAATATCTCACTCAAATCTGGGGCTGCCCAATAATTACAATATGGCTGCATAGCTGTCACTGCCAACTCACCAATTTCACATCTCCTCTCTTTTGACAATTTTTATGACTATTTTGTGTTCATAAAAATTTTTATGCCCTTTTTTTTTGTTAGTGCTTTGGTTTGTTTTTTCTCTGTAAAGGTGAACAGTTAAAGAAAAAATACTGCCTATTATTCTATTTTTTCAAAAGCTATAACCCAAACATCTTAATCATCAAGTAAACCACACTCGTGAATGTCCCTTGACACAAGAGGAGGACAAACTAGGATGGATTTAGAGCAGAGGCACATTGCTGCAGTGTCACTCCAAACCAGGATTCATTTACTTTCCACCTCATTGCCAGAACATTATCCCTTGGTGTTCTCTTCTTCTCTCCAGACCACACTGTCCTTTTCAAGCTCTCGTGTTTCATCATTTATCAGGCTCAAACCTTACTGAGACTCCCTAATGCCTGTATCAAACAGGCTGTACTTTTCCATGGCCTCTCAAATGTTAAAATCACCTTTTTTATTTAATGTAATAAAATAGTGAAATAGGAAACATCTCTGAATATGTCTAATGAATGTGCTCCTACATAGCTTACCCAAAAAGAGTTAACAAAGAGGTCCACCACACACTGATAAGATACATGATAAAGACAATATCTCTAATACCCAAATATATTTTCATGAAACATTTAGCACGCTAGTGCAATATACATGTTCAAAGTTACCCTAAATTGTATATATAATGCCTAGTACATGTTCCAAAAAACAGCAGAAAAATAAGATCTGGATTTTTTTAATAAACACATCTTGTAAGGCTGAAGACTTCATATCACCTCACATATTTCAGGGAGAAATACTGAATCTAAAAAAAAAGAAAAGGCAACTCCAAAAATTTCAGAATTTTAATCCTACTTTATATCAGATCATTACATTAGATTTTAGAGATTCATCCACCTTATTACCATAAATGCATAATTTTGAATAGACATAAATACCTAGATAACTGTGGCTATTCTCCAGTGATGTCAAACCTTCCCACACACCCAATCCCCCCAACCTCCTGGTGGGCAGGTGGAATCTTCTAATCAAACTTCTTGATTCGAACACCAAAATACCCCCAAAATCACTCAAAACCACACTGGTTAAAAAATTTTCTTACAATGCTTACCCTGGTTCTGTGAAAGCCAAGAAAATACACTGCCACAAGTTACAACACTAAGATAGTATTAAAGTTTTCTTGTGACAACACAGCAGAGTTCTTGCCTGAGCTCTGACTAAAAGGAGGTCTGTCCACATGAAATAACACTGTGCAGCACTCAGCAGCTCCAAGACTTATTTACTAGCACAGGACATGGGAATATAAAGAATTACCTACGGCTGGGGGGAGATTTATGGCTGCCTCATTGCTGGTGCTGAGCAGCACACTGTCAGTGAAGCCTGAGTGATGCTTTTCCGCCCTGCAGGAGCTGCACCTTGAGATTCTCCACAAAGAGAACACCCCACAGAAAAGCTTCTACTGATGCTGGGACAGTGGATAACCACAGTTGCATTATCATGCTGAGCATCTTTTCCTAAGAACAGAGTAACTTTACCTATGATCACTACTCCAGTTCTAATGCCACTCACGCTGGGTATTTCTATCCCACCCTCACACAGGCAGCTGCTTTAACACCACCTTGAGACAAAGACAAGACACAAATACAGAGTTTGGAAGATAGATGGGCCTTTTTTCAATGTGGGAAAAAACCCACCACATTGTTTCAAAGTAAAGGAGATGAAGTCATCACTGCACTGACATTTTAACCTTATGTTAAGACTTACAATGTTAATTTTTCACCTCCAATACCTCAAATACCTCAGGGGAAGTGAAAGCTAACACAAGGGACTACACAGGCTAGTGGGAAATCAGAGTCTTCCTCCCAAACTCCATTTCATGTACTTGCTCCTATTGCATAACTGTCACATAAGCTAATGAAGAACAAGTGTGGGGGGCAAAAAATGAGCCAATTTCTATCCTGGTGCTTATTCCCACAGACTTATTTCAAAAGGTGTGTGTATTTCCTTAAAAAATGTAAAATATTCGTAATAACTAAGATGCCGTCCTCATAACCACATATTCTCAGGAATATTTAGGTGTTAACTCACCCTTGATTTCAGTTGAATGAAGTTTGTAAATACTTCTGGAGATGTAGGTTTGCAGAATACCATTATACAATGGCAGATTTTAAGCTTTACTCCTTCCTGAGTAACACACAAGCTTTTGACATTCTTCTGACATTACTTATTGAAAGAATATTTTAGAAAACTAAGTGTCAGACAAAAACATCCCATTATTTCCTTGAACTGCTATGGAAGAACCACTGTAAGTAAATGCTAATATTTAAATAATTGGTCAGATTTTTAATGCAAATATCCATGCATTCCCATTTACTTCAGAATTCAAGTAAGAAATTACATCAGGTGGTATTATAACTTCAGTTATTTGTGAAGAATTCCCACATCCTTGAAAAGAATAGAAATTCTCTACAAACAATTAAGTGCAAACAGAGGTACCACTTAGTGTTACTCCTCAGAAGTCTGAATTTAGCTATAACAAGCACCAATGCTTACTGAAAGGTCTCGGAAAGCTTAGGCTCAGATTTATGGTGCCATTTGACAAAAATTCAATAGCTTTTGGAGAGCAGTGCCTTGCAAACGCAGATGTTGCTGCAGACATCTGTTAGCTAAACAATGTCGAGGTGCATCTCCCTCTGCAATCCCATCCTACCAGGCAATGGTCTGGAAAACCTCAAAGCATAACACATTAAGTTCAAAAAACCATTTCAGGGATCCTGACTTCTCTCCCTTATCATCTGTAGCACATGTTTACTGTTTATGGCTCATCACCAGCACATGCAATCACTTATATTCCAAATGTTCAAGGAGCTCTGTCGCTGAGGAAGAAAACACGTTAATATTCTGAACTACCTGGAGAGATCCAAACTTGGAAAGGCTCATGACTTTGTACTGCAATGCTTGGGCGCCCCTGACACACCGTGCTAGCCTAAGTCCCTCCTAAGGAGCGCAGCCTGCATACATAAAGCGATATTGATTCAGCTGTGCAGTGCTGTTTGCCCAGCCTTTCAAAAGCACAGCTTCTCCAAACACTGCTGCAGACATCAGACCGTGTCTTCCGAGGAGAAGGTTGGTGTTTGTCAGCGAGGCCTGACTTAATGATGCACTCTGCGCCAACGACTGCATTTAATTAACTTTTCTTGCTTGGCCTCACAGAGCTGTTTTCTACTATCTGATCTTGTCTGCACGAACCCTGTTATGATTTCATGCAGGAAGGAGGCTTGCGGCCACAACCTCTTTCATAAATAAAACTGCCCTGATTTATAAAGGATCTGTTGATAGGAGCAAAGATACCATGGTACCCACACCCGCATAAAACACAGCACAAAGCTGCTTTCTGAGGCAAAATATGTGCAGATTAAAGCTAAAGGAAAGAATACCATCCTTCTAAATTAGCAGTTCAAACAGTTTAATAAAGGAAGGAGAGAGGCCAATAAGGGATGGTTATTTTGAAATGAATGCTTTTATCTGTACCACATGGTGTCTTCCTCAGTGGCACTGCTAGAATTCAATAGCATGATTTCATGAGAAAGAATAAGAACTTGTCTTTGTTTTGCTGCTTTCAAGAGCCAGTTTGTTTAAACCTTCCAACCAGGAAGATATGCAAGCTGATGTTTTACATGAACCGCTTTATCTATCACTTAAAATGCAAAACAAAACATGACATATTCCCACTTATCCAGCTGTACTAAATTTAGTATATAAATACAAGGACTGTTCAAGGGTAAGTGAAGAATTTCTGTCTCAGAGATCCTCTAAAAATTCCTTCTTGGTGCTTTTTTCTTTCCTTTTAATGCAAACAAAGCCTAGGCAGAACTGTTAAGGAAAAAATACACACATGGGCAAACTCTTTTGCTTAAACTTCTAACTCAGACAGCAAAATGTATGTGAACATCGGAAAGCCACATACATATCTTTACCCACAGATGTGTCACTACACATACCCTCAGTGCAAACACTTTTCCTCATATTATTATTTTCCTTCTATATATCTTGTTTAATTAAGATGTTATTTGCTTCCTGTTATATGTGTAACAGCTTCTAAGAATTTATTGGGGGGCAAGCATTTCCACATTTACAGTATGCCAGAATATTTTCTATTCAATTCTGCAGTTCACAGGCATATTCACCTTCCCTATCAAGTTTTTGTAGCTGCAGGCTTTCAAGCTTCAAGCATTTTAGATGGGTGAAAATGTCAGTTTCTCCAACTCAAAGACAGAGGCAATGATGTGCCAGTAGACAAATAAATGACATCTAAGTCACTTTACCTCTCAAAGTTCTGGCTTTGCAAAGGAAAAGTTCAGGAAAACTAACTCAGTCTTTTTGCCTGGCTTATCCTTCTGCCATTAAAATAAACATGAAACAATATGTTCCTTTTTAACCACTTGATGAGTCAGTGCAGCTCAGAAAACTGATAAAAGGTTTGTGGAAATAAATTAATATTGCATGAATGCTGCTGGAGCTATTAAACAAACATAAGTGAGAACCCATCACTGAAGCTGAAAGAGACCTTTATACGATGAGGGAAAGTGGCAGAAAAGTCAACAACCATTATTACAGCAGGTCCTTTGCCCTACAAACATGGCATGTGACCTTAACAGATGCAAGCAGTGCTTATCTCTGATACAAACAGTTATGCTGCTTAGATCAGGTCTTACAACTCTATTACATTGCTTTTAACAATAAAAAAAACGTTCTTTTAACACCATTTTTTTCCTCATGCAAAGGAACATTTACCAAAATCTTTCAGTCAAAATCTCTCTTCAGAAGAAATGAGAAGGAAAGAACAGTAGGATTTTTTTTTAAAGCTATGAAATAGCTCAGTCATTGGTGTTCTGGTTATGCTTTTCCAAGTCTGATGCATGAAATGTACTTGAAGTCTCCAGTTGATGACATGATGTGAGACAGCAAATACTGTGACTTAAGTCTTCAGTAGGCAAACCTAGTTTTATTTCTGAAAACATGGTCAGTTCAGCTGCCTCTGCTGGAGGCAAAGATCAAAATTATCAGCTTTCCTGCAGGAATCAGAAGCAGATCTGCAGAGCACAGATGTATCAAAGATGCTACCGAAAAGTAGCTGCTGTTTCTTACCCACTTTCAACATTGTCCTTCAGAAATACCCACTTGTGTGACAAGAAAGGATGCAAGCCTTTTCTTGGCCTTGAAATACACAAAGTAAGCTCTGCTTCTGAGCACAGTGACCTCCACAAGCTTCAGCTCCTGAACTTTCAACCCTGCAAAGTGCTCACATTTTAGTAGATCAAGATTTCTGAAAAATTTCAGAGATACAGGTGAATCAGCAGCAGTTTGGGCAAGAAAAATGTAAAGGATTGCTCAGAAGCAAGTGGCCCACTTCCTTTGTGGTACATATAAAAAAAGTGAATTCTGATAGTTTTTTAGTACTTCAATGTATGATCTTCCAAAGAGCCTGCTTATTTTCTCAGGAATGGGGTATCTTCACTTGCATGAAGGACAGCATTTAAAATACACTCTAGACAACATTTACCCAGCTGGGACAAAAAAAAATTAAATACTTTGCATTTACCTTAAACACATTGACAGAATCCCTGCAAATGTTTTTTTTTTTTTTAATAAGATCAGATATTAGGAAATATTATTGATCAACTGACTTATTCATTACTGACATTTCCTTAAGTCAGTTATGCCACAATATAAGTAGATCTACAGAAAAGGTCCATTCAAATACAAAGATACAATTTACATAATTTGATTTTCCATGTTAACAAGTGTCACATGGAGATTTTAGAAACTGCATCTTCATTTAAGAAAAGAGGTAGAGCAAGGAGTTAGGAAGATATATTTATAGGAACAACAAAGTGTTCAATAGAGAGATCCCTTAAAGTACAGAAATTACTATCATCTGTGCATAAATTCCCCATTATGCATTGTCTGCCACATATAACAGTGGCCTATCAGAAAACCTGATATAAAACCTAAATCTGTTTGCACTGGGGAAGGCTCCAGCCTAGGCACTGAAAAATATTGATAATCAGGAAAATGCATCACTGTAGAAATCTGCCACTACCCTTCCTGGTGTCAATCATGGGAACTGTCAATACAGAATTCTTGCAAATTTGCACCTGTCTGAAGTTTAACAGTACCAGAAATTCAATCTCATTTCATCTTAAATGTTCATTAGATAAACTTTATTAATATCTTAATTTATTAATAGACCAATTTTAATATTTCTGTGCTTGTTGGAAAACAGAACTTCTTTATGACACATTCACAAACAGAAATTTAGTATATAATATTTAATTAAAAAAATTAAACCCCCAATAACATGCCACAAGACACTATTAAAACCACTCCTTTCCTCTGGTATACACATATTTAGCAACACTTATTGTTTCAAAGATCTCTCTCTAAACATCCTCTGTCCTTCATCGGGAATTATTTCATACAGCACATTAACGATCTTCAACTATTATTAGAAAACATTTTTCCGACTATTCCATTAGCCTCATTCATATGTTGTGTTGGCTTTTTTGACTTACTGAAAATAAATTGTGAAGGACATCAGAAGAAAGTTGTTTCTGCATAATTCAAGTAAAATCACAGAAAAAGGAATCAGTATATTCCACAAGTGTTCCTTCGAGACCTTCTTTCTTATAATAACAAATAACAATCTTTTGAAGAAGAGAAGACTGATAATTACTCAACATTGTCCTCTAAAAAGAGGAACAACCTGAAGATATGAAAACAGTTCTTTCACCCATATTAAGACAAATTAAATGTTAGCATATTTCAGTGTGTTTAATTAAATTACAATCTATTTCACATAAAAGGAGATGTTTTGGCTCAGGGTTAAGACAATATTTATTTATTTTAAAATCTATTCAATTTCCCTTAACTGCTAACTAGAATAGTCATACCTGGTACTTTTTCTTTTCCTCTCCTTCTCACTCATATATGTATTTGGTTTATTGAATTAATCATATAGCCATTACACACTGGAGGACAGACTAATCAGCAAACAAAATATTGAAGACTTACCATTTACACAGACTTCAAAAGATTTGCAAAGGTCATCCTCAAACAGGCAGCCTAAAAACACAACAGAATGGTAAAAGTTAATACAGGTTTCAAACTGTGGATAATTAGTGCATATTGAAGACCTGTTAAATCCTCAGTAAGAGTCAGACATTTGGTTGGCCTTGGCAGTAAAGAAAGTCCAGAACAGGTCTGACTAGACAGCACACCTTACCAACTGGCTATGTCCAGGACAACTTTTGATGTTTTTCCTCCCCTCGTTTCTCTACTGAGGGTTCAGTTTTTTTCCATGCATGTCTCTCTCATTTAGTAATTTGAGGAGCTTTATGTTCTCTTAATTTTGGATACATTTTAATACCACACCACAGTAAGGCTGGAAATACACTAGGAAAATATAGACCAAGAAACCAGGGGTTTCCTAATGCTATTGCTACAAGCCTATAAATCAGCCTATAAATTGCTCAGACTAAGCTTGCATTTAGTACCTGCAACCACTGACCATGTCTAGATCCTCAGGAGCACGAACACCTTGGGAAAAGGCTTAAAAATGAAGCCATCCCTACCAACACCATGATACCTCACAGACAGCTGAGAAATCAGAATAGGTCTATGAAAAATATTCCTGGATTTTTTTCCATTTCAAATAGGAAATTTTTTCCCAAACTTGCTGCTTGATGAGCCCCTACTACACCAGCTCCATACTTCCCCCTAGAAACTGCACCCAGGTTGGCAATCCCAGCTCTTTCACTTGTACACATCTTCATGGATGAAGAATTCTGTTCCCGTCACCAAACTGTTCTGTTCCCTTGGCGTCACCCAACCAGTATTGAGACAGCAGTGATTATTGCCTTTATCCTCAAACAAAATGAGCTCCTGCCTGTGAGGGCAGCAAGGAAGTGGGCAAGGTGTGCCTCTGCTCTGGTCACTCCACAGTGGGGCGTGGGGACAAGGATCAAATTCAAAAGCACTGTGAAATATCCTGCTACTGCTAAGGGCACTCACTTTGTTAACCCAACCAGTAGTTTCCTTATTTTTTGGCAAAGATAAACAATTAGTACCAGAGAAAATCCGACGAATCAAGCTGTATTTTGAACAGAGAACTGCCCTCAAGAACACATTTTCACAATTTTAATTTTTCTAGGAAATATTTTGTTTATAAATGGGCACACGGAATTATAGATGCTAAACAATCTCGAACTCTTCCACACTTTGCATCAGGAAACCAGCCAGGAACTACACCGGATCCAAACACGTGAGCAAATCCTCTCTCCCCAGCCATGTTTATCTCCACAAAAGCACAGCATATAGCACCTCTATTCACCAGAGAGTCTAGTGGATTATGTAAACTGTCCTTATAAAAAGAAGTGAAAGGCTCAAAACTCTCTGACCATGAATTACCTGGCTCCTAACCCTGCTAAAAGAAAAGTTTTAGCAGGCTGGAGTGACTTAGAAATTTCTGCATAACCTTTCAGCAGATAACCCTATGAGCACACCAATAAGCCTGAACTAATCTGCTGCGTCTCTCAGCAGGATTTATTAGCACACGCTAGGTCTGAGCTAGGCAAGCCTAGCTATGTGAATTCAAGACATTTTGGAGAACCAACAGAGCCCTTTACATCCATCCCACACTTGCCTGCAAAGACCACGTATGCATAACCTTAAGCAGATTTACAATATTCACACACCTTAAGCAGATTTACAATATGCACACCAATAAAAGAGTTCTCTCATCCTTTTACTCATGCCCCAGTAAACTGTGCATATGCATTTGGTACCCTTTGAAAGAGAAGTTTCAGACAGGAAAGCTTCTTCACACAGAGTAAGGCAGAATGGCACGTGGCTACACAGTATACAAACTGTGGTTCATAATTAATTTTTGCGATGTGTATGATTTTGCTCCAGACAAGTCCACTGTAACAATCATTTGACCTGAAACAAATGATTGCGTGAAACAGCATCTGAAAACTCGATGAAGAAACCTGACTGCAGCCCTGGTACTGTCCCAGTCAAGCAGGAGGATGCCTGAACTGTACACTGACTCATAAAGAACATCAGACGAGAATGATGACAGGCAGTGACCAAACACATCTGCACAGAGTTCACAGCACAGGAAGAGTCTAATTAAAAGCATAGCAATGATCACTTTAAAAAAGGAATGCTTACAGAAAAAAAGTAATGAAGGTAAAAGACTTCAAGCACCAATATAAACTAGACACAGAAATGTGTACTTCAAGGTTCCTGTTTCCAGAAATCTGAAGTTATATCTTCTAAAGAAAAGTTTTCATGGCTAGGAAACATCCCTGGTTAAATCGTTCTTCCTTGTTTTCCTGAGGAATTACAAAAGAATTAAGCCAGAAGCCTGAAACATCTGTGTCCCCCAAAGCGCTGCTGAATTTGTCCTGTGATGAAGGGAAAACAGGCAGTTTTGTAGTTATTTCCCATCCTGCAATGCTGTGGATCCAAGAGGTCTCAGAAGAGAAGTTTCAGCCAGGAATATTCCTAGTGGACTGGTACATTAAAACAGTGACTGGGTCACCCAGGCTCTACTGATTTTGAAGGAGCTGGGATTACACCCACCTGCTGTCTGTAGCCACCTGCCAGGGGTAGGCCATTTTATATTATGCTGATATTCTCAGAAGCATAAAAATCCAGATACAAGATGAACAAAATGAGCCTGTTGAGGTACAAAGAAATCAACAGCCAAGCTACCTCTATACAGAACTCTGATTTTGCTTTATCGACTAATATATTTTCCATGAAAAGCACAAATAAACCTGGCATTATCATGTTTTAGTTTCTTTTTTAATAACAGTTGTTTATTTGATGTTCACTGCAGCAAGGAATCTGATGCAATTAGACTTGTAAACCCATGTCTTGGAGAGTAAATTAATAAAGCCAATACACAATAAACTATATCCATATATGATTACTATAAAATAGACAAGGACCTCCAAAACGCCTTGAAAAATATTTTTGTTCCACTTATTTATTGCTAGAGTTGATTGTTATGCATATTTCACCCAACCAGTCAATATGCTAATTTAGCTACTAATTTATCTCCTGCTATTTGCTGGAACATTAAGAAGCATCATATTTCATTTTAAATATCATCTACCTACTATTAGTAATGGTGGTAATAAGTCAACACTGAAGAGTGAAGTGGTATCATCTCCAAAATACATTTAATTCAGTTCATGCCTTATGGGAACAAAATTACATTGTATTTTCTATTTAAAAAAAAAAAACACCAAAAAAACAACTCCCTACTACAAATATTCTCCCAGTACACATAAACTGTTGATACAACACTTTCAAACACCAAACCCAAAGCCCCAGCCTCACTTCACTCAGCAATCCTGAAATAACTGATTCTCCATATAATTATCCAACATACATTGCCTTGTTAAATGTAGAATTTAAAGAGGTTTCTTATTCTTACTTAACTCGCATTGAAATTCACTTCATCACTAACACTTGCACGGTCCCCACATCTCAGCAGTGACAAAGCAGGTCAATATATTGTAGATAATGTATTCTACACTACATTTACATGGTGCATTATTAAATAGCCAGAAGAAGAGATTCCATAGGCCAAGAAGAAATTCCACAGGGCCTTGCAAATTCTTCTGCCTCCCTTTCCTCCCCTTCTACTCTACATCTCCAGTGCTATTTCTCAGACAGGCAAAACAACATAATCACAAAATACTGTCGCATGTACAGGATCTAAAAGTTTAAATTTCTTTGTCAAGTTATTCTTCTCATGAGACACTAATAAAACTACTTCCTTCTCTTTATGATACAGCAGTTCTGCTTTTCTAAAGAAAAAACAGGAAAGTTTAAATTGCACTGGAACATACTGTTTGTTCCAATTTATAAGAGGAGCCACTGAAGGTTAGGACAGTCAAGGCAGCAGATGAAATCATTTGAACTTCATCTAGAAAAAGCTGTAAAAATTCACGTATCAGGAAAATATTTTTTTTTAACTGACATTGACTGATGATTCAAATAGATTATATTATGTTTATTTCTCTGTCTTTTTCCCCTGTTAACTAACTCATGATGATCTTATACTAAACAACTCATCCAAGAATGCCAAAAAGCCTGTAAACAATTTTCTAAATTATAAAATGAAAAGTAGGCCATAGCCCCTCTTTATCAAAATTGTCTTATAATCATCAGAACAAGAAAAAAACTAATAGGTTAGAACAGCTAAGTTTCCTCTCTACTTCTCATTCAGAAACTGAAAAGACAAACCCTCTAAACCCTTTGTGTTGTTGAGGGTTCTCTACCTCTTCCTTTCACTCTCTTACTACAACTTCCACATAAGCACTTAATGTCTCTTCACATTTGCAGACCTTAACAACCTCTCCCCATCACGAAATTTTTTTCCAGTACATGCTTCCTTAATCAAAATATGCCAGCCATCTTCAACATTTTAATAGTCCAGAGTGGAAGTTCACCCCATGTTTACCTTTTTCTTTCCCATTTGGCTGCCAGGTAAGGTCAGGAGCCCTTGAAGGGTGAGTAGAGCTCAACACTGCTGGTGAGGGTAAGAAAGAGGGAAACACCTGAGCAGGTCAGTGCCTCCTTGGCTCTTTAGCCTCAGCTGTGGATGCCTCTAAATAGTGAGTCACATGTTTATTCTCCTACAATAAATATGGTCCAATAATTACATTTTAGAAGCACTCAACTCACACAGCTGTGATAGCTTTAACTGAAGAAACCAAGATGGTGCCCAACAACAACAAATGATAATCTGGACACATTGGTATGAAGAATTAAACAAGGTTTCTTGCAGAAAAGTGATGGAAGAAGTCATCTGTTTGAGACAGAGATATTCTTCTCACTAATAGAGATGAGAGATGAATTTGCTCAGTCTGCTAAAGCTGTGATCTATTCAACACATCCTCATCTGTCTGCCACACGTGTGTGGTTAACAAGTCTAAAATTACACAAAATTGCAAAAATGTGTGGGGAAAATGTACTTTAAGCTGAGTTTATCTGAGTTTCCTAAACCCTGGGGTTACGCAGGTGAGTACGTGCCATACTCATGCAATGTAAGTATATACTCAGTACTCAAAACTTACCAATTGCCTGTGAAAAATCAACTGCTTTCCTTACTTTAGTTTCATTTTGGCATTCACTTTGATAAAAAACCTGGATATTCCCTGGCCCTATCTTTTGCATTTTTCATTCTTTCTCCCTCGCTCTTTTTTCTGTTCCAGACTCCTCCATTCTCTTCCTGAGAAGTGGGGTTATTTTAACTCCTACGCTCCAAGCAAACATTGTCCTACCACCATATTGCAGCTGCCCCTTCCTGACCCTCCCAAAGGCATGCATGCCAGGCACAGTTACATTCCCAGGCACTGCCCCTCCTACGCAATGCCCTCTCCTTTCACTCCTGCTGGTGAACAGCTCTGTCACCTTATCATTATTGATTGCTGGCATTTTCTGGCAGCCTAGTCCCACTGATTTCCACAGGTGCCCTCCACTTCCCTTCTTCTAGCACACTCAACTATTCCTCATCTGCCTCCCTTCTGGTGTGACTGAGAGAGAGGTAAAGAGACAGGAGGGAAGAGAGGGGCAGAATTTGCTCTGTGTTGCTACCTCAATTCAGAACTCTTCGGGGCTGGAGTAGGTTCAGTAACATTTTTTTTCTCCTCAGGTTCTCAGTCTATCCAGACTTTTCTACACTGAAAAAGACATTTTATCAAGCCATCAGAACCTGTGGTGGGTTATCAACAACTGCTTGGACAGTAGCTTAATGATGAAAGAACAGTAAATCAATGTGGTAAAGAATGATATTGAAGTGGCACATAATAACAAAGGGGCTCTTTCTCCCCAGACGGAAAGTGAAAAAAATATATGACAGTATAAAATGTACCGAGCTTTGATCTTATTCCTTTACTCCACCTCTTATGTTTTTGAATGTAATAGGTGCCTGATGTTTTTGTAATACTGCAAACTCTTGAGAGAAGGGTTTGTTTCTTTCTTGTTTAATTATGTGCATGTACAAAGCCTCATACAACGGAGCACTTATCCCTGGTGAAGAATCCAGGCTTTACTCTAATCCAAATTAACAGTCATAAAGATGACAAAAGAAATCCCTGCAGTGGTTAACTGCAATCTTTTACATGAAAAGTTTCCAAAGTAAAGTAAGGAAAGATTTCCCATAAGTGTTACCATATGGTACTAACACTTCCTCATCTCAGAATTATCCCCTCTTTCAATCATTTTTCATACATGCTGATTTGTATATTGAAGTATGACTCCATCCAGAATAATTCATCATGGAACAGAGTTTTCATTCACATAGGAAAAATTTCAGCGCTAAACTTACAGCCAAGATTTGCCCCTGAAGCCTCAATGGCACATCAGTACTTCACTTACCTTCTTTATACCACTTGCCCTTCAACATGTATAGATTGATGCACTAAATAGGCAACATAATACTTAAGAATACTGTGATGTATATTATTATTTCTCACTATGTAAGGCTGTACATTATCCTTTCTGCATTTAGGGGAAAAGAAATAGATCTTTTCCTTTGCATGTAAGTAGTCTGAGCATGTTCACCACTAAAGAAAGGAATTGCTTTGTGGTGAAAATACTATTAGCTTATCTGATTACTAATGCCATGATTGCAATGATGTAGGGCTTTTCTTCTGGGGAGCTCTGAGGAAAGGTCACTACTAAGAATAATTGAAGATGTGAGCAGTAATAACAGGTCATGAAGAGAAGAGATGCTGAAAGTCCATCACTAAGAAAGGTTCAGAACAGCATTTGCATTTGCCCAGGGCTCAGAAAAGGGCTCATATACCATTTGGTGTGCCAATTTTGTCATTTTTTCACAGTAAATATTAAAAGAACTTGCATTATCTCCTCTGAAAAATTACAGTTCTCTCACTGCTACATTTTCTAACTCTATTTCTTTAGCAAGACCACCATTCACTCAAAGGCAAATGGGGAGCACAGGTATAACTTGCCAAACAAATAGCTCCACTAATACTCAGTTACACTGAACACTAGCATGCTCCCTATTTATAGTAAAACAGTATGAGATGAACCCAGTACTGGAGAATAAATAGAAGATAATTTTTTAAATTACAATTATTACCTCTTTGGATCAAGACTGAAATCTTTTACCTATACCCTTTAATTGTGGTAGGAGGGGTCAAATGTGATTTTCTCAAGCAATACAGCCCCAAATCCCCTAAAAAATCGTTGCCATTTTGGTGTCCTATATTGGGGGAAAAAACCCTAGCATCTTTACAATATATTTTGTAGGATCTATGCCTTCAAAATTATAAATTGTTAATTTGGGTACTCAAAAACTGTAGATAAAATGTCATAAAGGTCCAGATCAGGCCTTCAGTAACTGCAATTCAATACCTTCTGGTCAGCAGTTGCTAAAATCAAATTCCCTACAGTGCAGGAACTGAAATCACCCAATCCCCAAAGAAATCCCAACTGTAACTAAGCAAAACGTTCTTTTGTGTTTAGCAGAGCATTTGAAGGCTGAACATCATTGAGTCTAAATTAATAATTCCACTTCACTGTTTAAATACATCAACAAGCAGCCTGATTTTTTTTACCTGCCACCGCCTGCACAATGTCCTTCCGCACAAAATCTGTTGGCAGAAAAACCTTCTAGTATTATCCATAGTCACAAGATACAACATGGAAGATTAAACACAGCAGAGTATGCCATTACCAGCAATGCCTTCCTCAGTATCATTGCACACAGGCCAGCAAGCATTGCACTTCAGAGGCCTCTGTGATATTTATTCTGTGGAAGTACTGCTGTCATCATTACATCTGTCAGCCTCATTTTGCCCATCATGAACTGCCAGTCTATTCCAGCATACTTGTTTTACAAAACTGCAGTACAGGAGTGAATTCTAAATCGTAATTATATCATAATTCTAGATGTCTTCCACAGTGAGGGTTAAGACAAGCTGGGTCAAAGAAGTAATGAGTCATTAGAGGAAACAGGAACTCTGTCTGGGGCTTACGTGCTTTGGAATTTAGCTCTTTCAGATAAAATATCCAAAACACTTAACGGTAAAGAAACTTATGTCCCATCCCCTGAAACCATCCAGTCTTCACGAGTCAGATTCAGAGACAGCAGGTGTTTTTTTTAAACAGTTCTTTAAAGTTGTGCCTCCTGTTTTGGGAAAACTCCCATTATTTTCAGAATAAAAAGAAGGAAAAGAGACATGTTTATCATTTCCTTCTAACAAGTAGCAAAATTTTCTTTTCATTATTTGGCATTACTCTTAATGAGTATCTCCTTGGTGCCTAAAAAAACATAACCGGAATGCACAGAAATTCTCATCCACTTACATTGCCTCTAAAAGTAATTATCCAATATTTAGGGGTAATGTTCCTCTCCTAACACTGACTTAAGCAGGCTTCCAAGGCAGAAACAATTTTTTGCAGAGAAACTCTCTGATATTATTGGCTTTTCTGTTCTGTTTTACTAAGAAAACTGTACAGCATTTTTTAATCAATGATGCCTGTACCAAGAGCTGCAATATGACCAGTGCCCGTCACATGGGGTTCCCTCTGTTTTCCTTCCTCAGACTTTTAAAAAAATCCCTCTCCTTTTTGCTTCATCTCTGTTTCACAGTTAATTTGAGTCCAAATTATCATGTGGACTTGGCAAAAACAACTTGCAAGGAAAAAAGCATCATATCACTCAGAGAAATCAGAAGGGCAAGGGGCAAGTTCAGAGTCATTTATTATGGGGAAGTAATTCTAATCTGCACAACAGCAAACAAGGGCTGGGGAGCTACACTTACAGATGAGCTCTGTAAAAAGGAAGGCAGGACTCAATGACAAGTCCAAATCTGACTATGTCTCTGCATCCATATTGAGGCCTGAGAGATGTAGATAACAGTGAAAAATGCTGTTTGGAAAAACAGTTTCATATCTTTATCATGCATTTCTGAATCACATTATAATGTTAATTTAGAGTGCTGAAATCACCTGTGCTCATCTAATGGAAGAGACACTATTATACACACTTGGTAATTTCTTTAATAAAGAGTTTAAACAGTCCAGAGTCATCCACATTAATTATTCATGTGCTGGAGAAACATAATGAAAGTCAATGAAGAAAGTCATAGTCTCTTGGAGTTCTTGAGAGAAAAAGAATAATATTAGGTAAAATTCAATGGATTGTGACATCAAGATTTATCTATACAATTTACCCTGGGAATTAGAATTGCAAATGAAGCAGCAGCATCCTCTAGGATGGGACAGTTATGAGAAACAGGTCACACAAGGATACTGGTAGCACATCAAAGTTAGCAGTACTTACTGAAGATGCCCAAAACTTTTCCCTTTCCACAGAAAAAATAATCAAAGAATTGTAGAAGTGTTTCTCTACTAGAATTTTTTTTAAAGCTACCAAGAACTCAGCTGCCCCAACCAATACAAATTATCTCTTGACAAACAATCAATGTGCAGCACCTTGTGGTTTTGTTCTAGTCACTTTGGGCTTGTAGTGTTTGTAATCACCAGCATGGGCATCATGATGACAAGGGACAGAATTAGGACAATATTTTGTTGATGAAGAATACAATACAGTGCTGATAAAGAATTCCATCTATCCTGTATTGGTTCATTTCAGACAGATGTTTAAATTCATTACAGAGCAAAATGATCCATTTCTACGTACTTTTGTGAACTTACACCTATTTGAGAGTGAATGATCTTGATTTTGACCACTAATTGTGCTCTAATTACTCCTGACTCACCCTGATGTTTCTGAGGCTGGCAGTAGAGCCAGCTGTCCTAGAATACATTCTGCTGTTGTGTCTCTGAAGCAGCTCTGCCTACTCTGTGAGACCAGGGAGATGTTTTTTCCCTAGGCTAGCTGTTGACAGGCAGCCACCATAATGACACACATCAGAGATGTAGTTAAGAAAAAGCCTAATGATTAAAGCAATTTGGGGAGCAAGTCAAGAAAATTAGAGATAATTCTGAAATATGACAAATATGATGCATGCTGAATAGCACCAGAATTCATCTTCTGGTTCCTTCCTAAAAAGTACACAAAAGACCATTTTTCTCTTTCTAGAAAAAAATAAAAAGATCATTAGAAGACTAAATCTCTCAGATTCTAGAAGTTCATCTGTTACATTCATTTAAGCAAAAAGGAGAAACTGCACTTAAGAAAATCAATTTATGAAAGAAAAAAAATCTGAAGGCTGGATACTGTCAGGAGTTTAAATAGGTGCTTTTCACCATTAAGTGTAGACAAAAACCTTTGCTATATTGTAGCCATAGAGACACCAGCTCTCATTAACTTAGCCTCCAACATCTATTGATTTTCATGGAATTGAAGTATCTGAGCAGGGAATTAGGGTCCAAATGCTTACTTTTTTCCTGTTTGAGTTTTTATCTTTGCTATTTTTCCTTTGTAATCTTTATTTCCATATGACAGACTGCTCTGTGCTCATTCCCCATCCTCTCCTGGATATTCTTTGCCACTGAGAGTTACCAGGTGGGAGGCACATAATGGAAAAGAGAAAGGAATGGGAATTTTCACATTACTATTCACCAATCAGGAACTTCCTCCCAGCTTCCTCCCCTGCTCCACCAAGCTGCTCTGAACTCCAGACCTGGCTCTGTCAGCTGAATCCAGCCTCTCCCTAGTAACACTAATTAGCCTAGAGCATACACAATGAAAAAAAAATGGGACATATTAATTCGTAAAGGAATTACCAACATTTACTTCAGAGGCTTTTTGGTTTTTTCCCCTCTGTTTGGAAAGACAGAGAATCAAGGGGGTTGAGGAAACTTAGAAAACTAGAAAGAGTAAAATATACAAATCCAGAAGAAAACACAGGAGGGAGAACCACAGTTTTACAGAGGTAATAGTGAACACTTCACTATGCAACACCTGAACAAGAAGAATGTACAAGAAGAGAGGAAATGGGAGAAAATAAGAGGGTCTTAGAAAGGAAGTGCAGAAGAATAACCTCCACAGAAATGTCTGTAATGCATGAAGTGTTAAAAATTATAAGTCCAAGGTAGAGAGATAAGCCAGAGGCAGAGATAAGAACAGCCCTGCATTTCCCTGCTAGCATGTTACAGTGACTTTAAAGGATGCTGTCTTGGGATTTCGGAGAGTTTAAAAGGGGGCTTTCTCTTTTCTTGGAAGCATCCTTAGAGCAGAAGTTGTTTTATAATAATCCCATTGATAGTTTTGCAAGTTGATTCCAAAGTTTCATTAATTAGAGACTGGATTTTCTTTTTTTCCTCAAAAAAATGCTTGATGTTAATATTTCATGAAGCTCCAAACATGAGTCTTCAGTCTGCAGTTGACCAGCATTTGCATAATTCTGTGAGACATGATATTCAGCAAGGTTTAGAATCAGTCTGGCACCTCATATGGGAGCCCTCTTAAAATTCTTAAATTATTCTAATGAACCAGTATTATTCAAAAAAATTTTTTTTCTCCTTCAGGATTTGAACTTCAGCCAAAACATTAAACCATAATGTTTAAAACTATACTTGGAGACTTTCTATTTGATGAATATATTACAAATCTAATTTTGTGTTGTTTCTGAATCCAATACTCTGCAAAAAGCAAGGAACAGTATGTATGCAATGCTTTCTACATCAATGCAGTGTTTACAAAAAATCCTAATTGTAAGACTTTAAAAAAACAAGCACAAAAAAAAGCAACAAATAAATCACCCTAAAAATCCAAAGTTTGTTACCTTTACTCTCTTTTCTACAAACTATATATATCATGCAGCAGAAGTACAGGCATAAGAATATTAAAATTATGCCCAGATGACTAAATGAATTATTATTTTTTACAGTGCAACCTCATTTGAAGTATTCTTTCAAACCAATATGAGACTGTGACAAGAATGTCTGCAAGATCTGAAATTGTTTCATTAATGGCATGTCAAAAAAAGCAAAATGTAACGTGTTATTACACACTGCTCTGTACAAGGAAACAATACACAGCTACTTTTCTTGTTTTAGCTTTGTTAAGAATAAAACTTAACTATCAGATTCACATCAAACACTGGCCTTTTTTGAGAAGGTGGCTTCAGTTTCCTGCAGGCAGTTGGAGAGTATCAGGTCAAGGACCAGAACAACAATCTCTGTATCTACTGCTCTTTTCCTTTTTTATAAATTCCTGGAACATTTTTACAGAGGGGTACATGGGGGCAAAATGATGCTCATGGAATATGAGCTGTATTGTTACTCTGCTGTTGAAAAACATGCACTGGCAGACTCTTGGGTAAAACTTGGTTCAAGAGAGACTCGGGATTTTTACAGCTAAGAGGTTTTGTCTATCAATTCAACTTCCCTTTAGCTGTTAATGTGATGGCAGAACAACAAAATTTAAAAACACTTTGTGCCACTTCCTGAGCAATAGCCACAACATTTTTTAGCAGTTTTACATAACTAAAAACATTAAGTTAACATGTAGGTTCAATGAAAAAAACAGTCCTCAAGCGGCCCAAATCTGCTGGAGGATTACATCAGACTAACCCAGCTATTCAACTTCCCAACTTCAACAGAGTTATGAGGAGAGGGAGCAGCTGTGAGGGAGGGGGAGAGAAGTGCTCGTGGCTGACAGTGTGTGGACAACACGTGCATCCTACCTGCAGCAAGGAAAATCCTCACTTTCCTTATACTCAGCAGCTCTGCCCATTGACATCTGATGATGTAATCATACACAATTTATGTAATTTTGGGTTAAGGGTAGAAAACATAAAAAAGATAATTACTGCTCAGTTAGTGCTGCTTTTAGTTGTAATACTTTATTTCATAAGAGATATGAAAGCCTCCACAAGCTTTCAAATGACAGCTGAGTACTGGAGCCTTTTATCATTCCAGAACTTCCAAGCCTTTACTGTTGGTAAAACCTTCTCTAAGGATGTGATTCCCTTGTTGTCATTCTCTGACAGCTCTTTAACTTTTCTCTAACCCATTCTCCATCTCCACCACACCTGCCTGAGCCCAGAATGTGCAGTTACCAATTAGGTCCTCGTGGGCAGGACAGTGAGTTTAGGCCGTGGATTATCCCACCAGCCCCCACTCTCCCAGGTGTGGGAACTGCTTTATTGCTACTGCTAATAGTCTAGTGTAGAACTACACAATGCTACAGCCAACCTCAGAAAAGATTACCCAGTCTTTTTTCCTCTTAAAATCCACACAGCTCACTTCACAACATTTGCATTCCCAGATGGATAACTGATTCTTTACCCTGAAGAAGTTAAAAAAAAAAAACATTAAAAAAGCAACTGAAATATGTCACAAGGAAAAACTTACGAGTTCATTACTTCATAGAAGCTTTTTTAATATAATTTTTACTAAAACATCCTAAGAGATTTAGGGTGACTCACAAATGCCTAAAAATACAGAAGCTATTTTCCTCCTATGTTCTTCTTTCCTTTATGATGAAGGGAAGCTAAAAGTACTTTGCTTTTGTTTCTTGTTATTTTTTGCTTGATTTCTCCCTCCCCTTTCTGTGAGAATAATACAGTACATTATGTTTTCACTTGCAAAGCTCCTGAGTGTGCAGTGCCCACCCCAGCGGGAGGCACGGCACACAAAAGCACGAACCACACAGCTGCAATTACAGATCAAAGAGGATTGCTAATCTCACTAACTGCTACACCTCAATTCTCCCACCTTCAGTCAGTGCCAAGGATTCTGCAAAACTCAATATCAGTGTTTGTCTTTTCAAACTACAGGTGTATATATATCTGTATTATACCTGCATGGATATAAATATATTAAGCATGTCTAGGTCATACGGGTACTAAACATTCTCATTCGTTTTTATTGCTATCACTGCAATTATTGTAACAAAATAGGGTTGAAATTTGTTGCCAAAACATTGTCTTCTACTGCCATCCGAGATATCGCAGGCTAAGATACTCACACAGCACTGAGTGATATGGTGGGAGATTCAGTCCTTTCTGAGTGTCAGGGACATTTGGCAGAATACCCACAGCACCTGAAACAACTCAAGGTGCCCTTTGTCAGGAAACTGAACCCAGACTTCTTTTCTAAAACAATCTAAGTAAGTCATGCCATAAATTTCCTATTTTTGTCAACTGGTCTTGTAGGTTTCTTGCACTGATCTTAAAAATAAATGTCAACTGCCTAGGTACTTCAGTTACCTGAGATGAGACCCCTCCACTGTGTTCCTTAAGATGTCAAAAAAACAAAAGTCTACCTCTTCAAAACTGGTAATGTTGCCAAGATTCAATGATTTTAATAGCTTTGAAGAATACAGATTCTTACGATACAAGGACTCAAGAGGAAGAACTAAAAAAGAAGGTCTTGTACATCGTATTTAACTGCTTCATGAGGTTTCAAGGTTTGCTGAATGTCTCTGCTTGACACTAGTTCTGTTGGCATTGTAACCTTGGCTTGCCTACTCCTGTGCCTCATTTTCCACTGTTGCAGGTGGTCAAATTTCCACAATATAGAGTGAAACAGTCACCAAGGGAGTATCTTGTTCCTGGTATAGGCACTGACAGGCCTTGACTGGTTTTTGAAATGAGAAGTTTGGATCCTAAATGTTCAGGACAGAAACAGGAATTAAAGCAGACTGGGAAAATGCTTCTGCTGCATTATAGAAGAGATGCTGCTGTTCCTCAACGAAATTAGGAATATAAAGGTGAATTAACCTTTCTTTCTACTTGAAAAAGGAAAAATATGCTTCCTCTTCCCTGTATTTTGCTCTAGTCACATAGAATGCCTTCTGTTATTAAATGAGCAACTCTGTGAATCAGAAATAACTCCAGGCTGGAAAGCACACAATTTATCCTTCAAGTATGATATCAAGATGGGGGCCTAGGACAAGAGAGAGTAGCCCCACATTGGCTTTTAAAGGAGAGGGTAGAAAACAGTTAAATAACTGTGCATTATATTTTTAGGATCCAATCCTAAAAATACTTGACATTATCTACATATTATTACATATTTTTACCAAAAAACCAGGAATCTACAATATGAAGATTTTCCATGGAGACCTAAAGCTCCGAGATGCAGTCACCATGCCATGTCACTGGCACATAGTGAGAGACAAGTTTGTGTAATGAAAACAAATCTAATGGGTTTATTTTTAAATACAAGCATTTCATAATGAATATTCAGCAAGACAGCTGCAGCCTAAAAATCATCCTGGATACAGACAAGAATGGTTTCAAATAATCACTGCATCCATGAAAAAATCCAGAACATTCCTCGCATGTTTACCTCTAGCCTATGCATTTGGGATTAGATTTTTTTGTTATGTGTGATATCTATACCTAAATAGTATTTAAAGGCAGTTTAGAAAAATTCAAAAATAATGCATCAGGAAGCAGTAAGATTTTTGATTCCAGATATAATCACCTGCCACTTGAAAACGATCATCTATGAAAGTAAGGTGATGATTTAGAAACCTTAGCTTGGGGGTTTTCTCCTTTCAATTAGATGGGACGGTAGAATCTCATTCAGTACTTGTGCAGTCAATATTAGAACCAAAATTACTTTAATGGTGTTTACCCTACATATGCTGGCCACTAAAAGAACAGTAGAACAAAGGCAATTAACATTTCAATCTTCCTTGCATGACTACTTAGTCATCGTAAAATCATGAGGTAATAAACCAGCCTGTGGAGAAGACTGTCATCAGGCACACAAACACAAACACACACACACGCAAAAGGAAAAGCAATTAAACTGCAAAATTCAACTAGAACAGCACCCACCACCCTCAAACCAGCTTCATAACTGTGTATGATAAAGTACTGATGTTCAATATTTTTCCCATCTGTAAAGTTGTTTTAACTGAACACAGAGCAATGAAATTCAGCCACCTTAAAATTAATGGCAAACTCCTACTTGTTGCAACTGGCACCAAGAATGTTATTTTGCAGATTTATACTGCTGATCAGAACATGAAATTTATTTGTTGCCTACATGGAATAGGTATGATAGAATAACAATTAGCATATTTTTAGACCATTATCTATGCTGTTAGCAATCAGGATTAAAAAATGACAAAGATCTCATTCATGCAAAATTTCCAGACATTTCTCTTTTCAAATAATAAACTTGGGTACCATGTATTGAATTATTCATCCTGCACTTTCTGTATAACAGAGAGAGCAGGCATGAAACTGGGGATTCTAGTTATCTAAAGCCATCTTAGTTCAGAAGGTTAATTTTCATTTCAAGACGTGAGAGATTCATTCTCTATTTCTGTGCCCCACTGCATCTGAATCCCTGAATGATCCCTACAGAAAAAGTGTAAAGGAGCAAAACTGTAAGGCTATTTCAAGTCTATTTCAAGTACTGTAGGAGTTTGACAGTATTTCATTTTTCAACATATGCTAAAACACCGTGGGATGACTTTTAGCTTCTGCAGCTTCATGCAGATAAATATGGCTAGATAGGATCTGGATGTTTCCTGCAGTCAGAGAGATGTAAGCACAGCAGCAGCAGGGCCCTTTCTGCAGTGAGGTCCTAATAGAGAACAGCCAGGCAGGAGCCCTCCATAACCAGTCACAGCAGCTGGAATCCAAGCACAAAGAAACAGAGACCACATCCAAGCTCATTTGCCCTGTTCACAAAGAAAGGCTACACAGGATCTGAATTATGCTTTACTACAGCAGGCTAGTTCACTTGGGGGCAATACCTCAAACACTGGAGGATGACTAATTTATGACGACTAACTGAAGAGGTCTCATTTTTTAAAGAAATGGTTCAAAGCCAGAAGAAATAATGAGAAATGAAAAAAGGAATAAATTCTTGCTATGTGACCCAGTTCAAGCTTAACTCTGTATATGCTATTCCTGCACAGTGAACTTTTTGGTCCCATTTTCTTTCCTGTTCTCCTGCTCTGTTGGAGGCAGTGCTGTCAACCATTTCCAGCTGAGACCTTTTCAATTCCGATACTCCAAGGGCTCTTTTATATCTCCTCAGCTCAGCAGAAGGAAACACAGGCAACAGAAGATAGAATGTTTTTCTTCCCCTTTTATGACTGTTGCCATTTGGTCAACTGAGGTGGCACTGATAGCACAATAAAATCACCAGCATGAAAAGTAACGGGTCCCACAGTAGCACGCAAATTTTAAGAACATCAGGCTGGCCGTTTGCAACAGGGGAGTTCTGTCTGGACCTGGATTCTGGCTCTGAAAGTGGCCATCCACAGATGTTGAGGGAGAGAGCATCAGAAAACTGATCCAGTGAGAGGCAAGACACTGTTTAAAAAGCTAGAGTTAGAGGCTGTGTCTGGACTGTGATGTCTGAAAAGTAACAATTCCCCTCCAGGGCTCATTTATTCCTTTGGTTTCCATGAGACTCCTCAAAGCCCTAGTGACAGGCAGGTAAATAAATATTATCTGTTTTTAACAGGCAGAAGAAAATGTGTTATATAATGTGTGCCAGATGTTGAGAAAACTAAGCAATTAACAGTCCTAGCAGTGGTCTATGTGCCATTTGTGTATCTCATTTTGCCTTAAAGATCTTACAGTCTAGACAGATGGCATAAAATACTCCAGCAGAACAGAAAAGTGTCTAGCCTGACACTTGGAAAAGTTGGGGGGGGGTGGGGTTTTTTGTTTGTTTTTTTTTAATACAGGAGTACTGACTGCTTTTTTTTCTATTTTAGTGCATTGGGTCTTCTGGTTCCCAATATCTGATACAACACTGTTAGATCAAAATGCTTCCCTGTTTTTTCTTACTTTTCAGTAGATTCCCTTTCTACCATAAAATACTCAGACATTTTTTTACACCATGAGCAGAAGAAGAACTATTTTACAGACCAGAAAGCATGGGCAGCTTCACTACAGTCCAATTACTCCATCAATAAAGTGAATATATTATTTCTTTATTCTTTAGTCATAAGTAAGTACTAAGGTATAGAAGAGCCAAATACTAGAGTTTTGGCTAGGCTAGAAATCTGGTTTCAGTGTATTTTATCTTTATAACTTTGAACAGCAATTTTTCCTTTCTGTTAATTCAAAAGCAGATTTCTGGGATCTAAATGCCAAGGAGATTTAGGCAGGGTAGGTTATCTTGTGCTCAAATGAGGAAAGTAATGCAAACATGGACAGGTTATACGCAAACAGCATCATTTTTCATGTTAATGATATTTTCTTATTTATGCACAAACAATATTTTCAAGCTGAGTGTGTAACAAAATAAAACCCCAAAACCAAAAAACCCATGAAGTTTTATTGTTCTTTGAACAATTGTAAATTTTTGGATTTTTCCTTTCCAGTGGGTAAACACAACATACTTCTAATTTAAACATTTGAAAGAACTTGTCACAGTTTTTCCAAGCAGATGAATCTTCTTGAAAGAACAAAACTTTTGGTTTAAGGTCTAGAGATTAAACTTTTGGAAATCTATTAGCATGTGATAAAAGAGATCAAGAACACACCTTTTATACTCCCCGCATAACCTGTATCACTTGCTCTCCCATAAAAGTTCCCAGTTTATGTGAGTAGAATCTTTTCAATACTCTTGAGGATTAATTAATACCGCCAGTATACTATAACTTCTAATGTTGATAATGGTGGAGTACAGGTCTACCACTTTCTGGAAAGACAATTTATCCTATCAAAGAGCACAGTGCACTTAATTGTAGCAGTACTGATGAAAAATGTCAAGGGGTACAAGAGTTGCCTGCAGTTTCTTGTATTCAGCTTTCCATGTCACAATTAATGATAACCACAACCGTAAACTTCATTGCAAAAAGAATTACTACTTACATATGGTTTGAGAAAACAAAAAAAATTCTGAATTCACTACACCTATGCTTGCTCAATAGATTTCAGAATTTCAAATGCAAGCAAAATCTGTGGTATTTAGTTAAACAAGCAAGCAAGTCTTCCACCTTGGAAAGGGATAAAAGATATTTGTAACATGCTCTTCACAACACTCTCAACAGCCTCCCTCAGCAGGAGTCTCTCAGCCATGGCAGAAAAATAACTGTAGATAACATTTAAACTAATTAACATGCTTGTGCCTTCCCTGTTTCACTCACAAGAAATTTCCATTCTGATACATCAGTTCCTTCATTTTGTGAGCAGTAGTGGTCATTTTGTCACCTGATTAGAATCGCATTTGAGAACCCTGGATAAAAGGCATAACATTTTATTATCAGCAAACACCGCCTGCTTGAACTCCCCCTATTTTTAGCCACTTGTGCTATTAATCAGCAGCAGGATCCCCACCAGGATAACAGGCCCAAGCTCCTGACACTCGCCAAACAAGAAATGGAACAGAAAGCACAGCATGAGCAAAGTGAAGGCGACAGCCATAATACAGGAAACAAAACAGACCATGAGAGAACGCTGCTTTACCAAACGAGCAGGACTCAAACCCTTCACATTTACCTTCCCTGTAATAACTGTGCACAAGTGATCAGAAGCCAAAGCAGAGAAGCTTGTACGAAAGAAAAAAATAGCCAATGCAAAAAGAGTAGTCTGGAGGAGTGCTAGATTAAAGCAGGAGTATCATTAAGTGCTTTGGGAGAAAGGATAAGCACCCAGGAATTTGAAACCAGGAATCAAATTGTCAATCTGTAAGAAGTCTAAGTGCTACAGCAGACTTTTATGATTTTTAAGAAATGCTTAGAAAGTTAATTTGCTTTTACTTCTTAGTGAATGAAAAAAATTACTCAAAACTCATTTTACTATCAGCTAAAAACTTCATTGACAATCTTGTCTCCATCCTGCAGCTATATTACCTCCAGACTTTCCTGCACACTGGATGCATTTCATGGTACACATCATCTGTGCAAAATGAGATGAATACACAACAGAAAAATGGAAGATTTTTACCTGAACTCTTATTTCTAGTAATTCTTTTCTTCATTAATATATAACCAAAATGAAAGCAATTCTGTATTGGCATTACTTGCACCTTATAATTTTCCTCATGAACTTCTAAAATAAAAATTGAAAGAGATTTTCATTGCCTTGCACAGTTTGCTCCTAACTAGTCCTCACAGACAATACAGTACTAGAATGAAACAAAGCCACATGCTAAGAATAGCAGAAACAGAACACTGAGGATGATAAATAATACACATAGAATGAGCAGGAGTCGGGAAGAGTCTTACTTCTGTCTTTAAACGGAATTTCCACTATACATTTTCCAGTCACCTTGGCATGAAAGGAGACCTTTGAAAGAAAAAATTCAAATGTAGACTTTTCGTAAACAAAACCTTTAACGCTCATCTTGATTTAATTAATCCATATAGTTTTCTAGTGTGCAGGAAGTTAGGTACCATAGATTCAACTACCTTTTAATGCCAAGAGGAAAAATTACTATATAAATAAATAAAGACGTACGTTCTCTACTCTACCAGAGAAAGAAATGCTTAATGAATCCGAGGCTATTTTAAAATATTTACACCATAAGTAAAACTTCACCAGTCACCTCTAGTAAGTTCTTAAATTGCCAGGTGGCAATGCCTCTGGCTGCACATATCTTTTCCTCTAGAAAAAGAGGATGTAGAGGGCATGTTTGCCATGTGTCATTTTACACCACCATCTTAATTTCCTAGGAATGTTTTTATGGGTTCTTTAATGCTAGACTGTGTAATGGAATTCTGATAATTGTGCACTTTGTTAGCATGTAGGTGTACTGCTCCCAAATCCCGAGCTGGGCAGTAATATCTGCATTCGATTATAACAGTTTTTATCCATAAGGAGGAGGGTCAACATGTTATCTGCAAGAGCTAACAGGATACCTAAGACTTTGAGGAGCCTTCTGCATCCACAGTTGCTGTATTACTGAGGACCAACCTGGAAAGCCAGAGAGGTAAACTGCACTGAATTATCAGCAGTGCAGATAACTGCAATAGCTTCAGCTCTCCTACTGTTCTCACAGCCTGGCTGAAGTCAGCACTGGACTGAAGAGCAGATGGCTAATCCCAAAGCCAGAAAACGTGAAGGAAGTATTGTGAAGAACGTGTCATGATTTCCATTAAAGTAATGTGAAGGAATTCCAGTACAGAGAAGGACACAGTAACAATGAGCCCCTTGCTAGCATGTCTCAGAGAATATACACATTAATTATACAGAAGCATTTCTATAAATTTATTTTCCAGGTATTCATTAAATCAAACTTCTAAAAGCTAGAGTGGTAGATGTGACCATGTAATCTTAAATGAAGTCTTACTCGCTGAAGAGAGGTTGAGAGAAGGATCTTTAGGAAAATGGTCTTAAAGTACATAATTAAAAAACTATCCCAGTGTATGTGTGCAAAGGGAACAATTTAAAAATAGATGCTTTCCATCTTAAAGTGACAAAGGCTGCCATGAAAGATTTGGTCCATATCACAAAGAAGGCTAATGTTGTCCTGAGCTACATTTGAGGAATGCTGCCAGCAGTTTCAAGGGGTGATCCTTCCCCTCTACTCAGCACTGGTGAGACCACACCCAGACTCCATTGGCATATGGGAAAGAACCCAGAGAGATTGTGGCATTTCCTCTGTCAGAGTACCTCAAAATGCCAACTGGACACAGGCCTGGACTCAAGGAGGCCCTGCTTCAGCCGCTGGGTTGGACAAGAGGACCTCAAGTGCTCCCTGCCAACCTCAACCATATTGTGAAAAAAAAGCTAAGTCACCAGTTAAGCTGAACTCAAAGAACATAGCTTCACTTCTGAGTCCCACACAGTGTGTGGGTGTGTAACAAGTGTGGCACAACAAATCCTCTTTAAATTCACACTTTTAATATTTCAGGTTATCTTGTTTATGTAGGCATATACTGAAAAAAACCCTAAGCAGCAATATTTTCATACTTGGGGGATGTGTTTTCTTTACTCTTTTATTTTTAAAGGAAAAAAATGTAATTATCTGCAACTATAGCAGATCCTGAGCATCAGCAGCTGAAGAGGCCCTTGCCTTATATCTACAGGACTATCCCCTTTGCTAAGAGCAGTAGAAGACTGAGAGCTTGTCACTGCTTCAAGCTGATCTTGAGCTGGGAATTAGTTTTCAGGCGTCCCCTCTTCCCCCTCACTGTTCTTTAACAAATTTTGGGTTTTCCTTCTGCAAGGAATGTTATTTCTCCAAAGCTGGTGTGGAGTTACACTTGGGTGGTTCATTGTATTATTCCGTTTTGGAGTTAGAAGTGCAAACACTTTCAGAACAAAACATTCACTTCTGTTTAAAAGTTTAACTAGATTTCTAACTACATCAGAATAATTATTCCACAAATTGGGGGAACAGAGCAGTTTTGTACTTTTATTTTAAAAACACCAAATAGCACATGATTGTATGCATTCCTTAGAAAAAAATTATACGTGAAGCTATAAGCTACAAGAATTTAAGCTAAAGAAAAAGGAAAGGCATGTGCCAGCTAGCGCAAGAGGTTGTAGGCAAAAAAATTAACCACGTAAATGTTGCAACAAGACAAAAACAAAATCACAACAAATACTCCTTATTTGGTAATCTATTTTGTTTAAAATGGGTATACATGTCAATAAAAGACCTTCACTATTTATAAATGGAAACATAATTTTCCAGTTGAAAGCATTCCCTCAGCTTTTCTTTATATCAATTAATATAAATTTTCCTAACTCACTGTCAATAATAAGAAACCAAATGTACATAACTAAAAGCCTGTCACTATTTCAATTTTAAGACTGCACAAGGAGAAGGGACATCACACTTAAGGGGGATTCCAAGTTGTCGGCAGTGCCTTCTTTTCGCAGCTAGGTCCTTGCCAAGCCATTTAAAAGCAAGCTTGCTATTTTGCACATCACTAACACCCACCCACCCTTCACATTTCCCTCCACTAGTGCCCTTTTGTATTATACATCAAAGCACAGACCTCTTAAGTAGCATGATGGGAAAAAAAAGACACTAATGTTACTTACATTCCATCACACTGTTACTCCTTGCTTTTACTTGTCATTCTCTTTGAATCCCCTATTGATGTGACACATTGGGACGTGGATACACTACAGATGCAGCATGATTCACCAGGAGTACATGGCTCCAGTTTCAGCACAAAAATGTTTTTAGGAGGTACCCAAGTTCATTGACTCGTTTCTCACTAGGAGGCCACTTTAACAACGGTTTTTTTGGTTTTCTCATGCCCCTCTCTCCCTGCCTCTCTGCTCTGAAGTCAAGGACTGTGTTCTTAGAGAGCTCTTGGCACTGGGCTGAAGTAATGCGTGCTGGATCGTTCCCTTCATTCTGCCTGAGAATATTCTGAGTTGGAAGGGACCCGCAAGGGCCATTGAAGTCCAGTTCCTGGCCCTGCACAGGACAGCGCCACAAATCACACTGTGTGCCTGAAAGCATTGTCCAAATAACTGGAAACAACCCTCTAGGTGTGAGAAACCAGAGCAACCTACCCAGGATAAAGCAGTAACAAGAGATAAAAGGATAGAGAGAAAAATAAAAATAATCCTAATAGTTTTAGACAATAATAATATGTAATTAAGGATTTTTAAAACACACTGTTGGCAGGAAATGTTTAGAGCTGGTGGAATTTGTGAGTAGAGCTGAAGGCCTCCTGAACTCCTGACACTTGACAAGTTAATTGAGTCATTTGTACCCCTTTACCAGCTCCTTACTTTCATTTCCTAAGAAAAAATACCTGTCCTGGATCAAATCTTTCTATGACACAAGAATCTAGTAGCTCCTTGATGATGAGTAGCCTTGAGGAGATTATACTGTGGCTCTCTCTCAGGAATAAAGAGGACATAATTATCAGTAGAGGTAGAAGAAAAGAAACTTTGGAAAATAACAATACTATGAGCATTTAACGCTGGCATAGAGCGGCATGATCACAGCCCTGACTGTTCATTCCTGCCTCTTTCACCTCTGGCTAGTTTTAGCTGGGTTTAGTTCTCCCAGCCTGCAGAGGACAGGAGCAGGACAAGGACAGCCCAGGAGCAGAACTGATTGGCAGCTCAGGAGAAGGCAGATCCACCACGCAGCTTGTTTGGCATCAGGGGAGCTTTGTGCTACCTTAAAATGTGCACGGAACCATGCTGTTAATACTTACATGTTGCCAGAACTGAAGAATTCTATTTTGTTCTGCAGTCCATTTCCTATAAAACCTTGGAATTCTGCAGGATGAATATTCAGATCTACTATTCCAAGTATGCGACTGGAGGATGAGGCCAAACTAAAACTGAAGCCCAACTGTATTCCTTGCAAATTACCATCTCTGCTGAAAACCCTGTGCCTTCTACTGCTTTGCATTTTCATTACTCTGTATACTTTTGTCAGGTTTGCTACTGCATATAAAGAATATAGGTCTTCACGTAAAAGCAAACATGTACATGCTCTGTAAAGTTATATGAATTTTGCTCTTTTATATAACTGACGACAAATCTGGATTCCAGTTTCTTTTAAAAGTTTGCCTAGCACTCCCAGCAAGCTCCCTGGCTTAAACAGTAACATGTCAAAAGTTTCACAATTGAAAACTTTTTGAGATATATAAATGTTTAAGTATATAATCTTTTAAGAGATATCTTTTAAGATATAATTTTTTATATATACAAATTTATAAATATATATATATATCTTTAAAATATATCTTTTAAGATATAAGTCTTTTGCCTACAAAGGCAAAAATCAGTTATCCAATGAGGCTTTGGGACAAACAAGAAGTTGGAGAGAGACTTTTTACAAGGACATGTAGTGCCAGGACAAGGGGGAATGAATTCAAACTGAATGGACAGGTTTAGATTAGATATTAGAAAGAAATTCTGTACTGTGAGTGTGGTGAGACACAGGATGAGGCTGCCCAGAGGAGCTGTGGATGCCCCATCCCTGGAACTGTCCAAGGTCGGGCCAGATGGGACTTTGAGCAAGCTGCACAAGTGAAAGATGTTCCTACCCATGGCAGGGGGGGTGGAAGTAGATGATCCTTAAGGTCCCCTCCAATCCAAACCATTCCATGATTTTAGGATAAGAACTGGTGCAGTCAACCAATCAAACTTTATTGCCAGGAATGAAATACGGCATAACAAAATAACATAATATAGCTTTCCAACAATAAGATTCCACTGCTCAAGATTGTGGAACAAATCTGTAAAAAGTGATTTAGATTAGATTAAAAAATGGATCCTGACTTAGGAAGCATCTCATAATATTTCCAATTTTTGCAATACTGAGTCAATACTATTTACAATCCTATTTAAGATGTTACCTCATTTCTACTTTTGTATTTATTAGAGTGAAACTTCTAAATACCTAACATATCAGGTCATGTCTCTATCCCATTTCTGTTTGAAAATTATGATAAAAATTATTTCATGGAAAAGTAGCTTATAATGTAAAGAATGTATTTGAATGGCATTCTAAAATGTAAAAACTAAAAGTTGTATGAGCAATGGGAAAAGTAACTGGACATTGAATAATTACAGCAAAATAAAAAGAATTCTATATTAGAGGGACAAGTGCTGAATGAAACAGAATGACAGAATGAATTACAGCTTAGGCCTCAATTTTTACTAAAATACTAAATTAAATTTTAAAATTGTCCCGCAGTTTCAGTCACAATTAAACACTATTCCAATTCTAGAAACCTAAGAAAACAAGTGAGAGTGGCAGTATTAGCACATTTATAAGCCTCAAAAATTCCAGGGTGCAGACAGAAGAAATTACTATTTGTCCCCTTTGGTTCACCTCAGTACGAGTCTGGAGCACTTTGCTTTGAAGCTGTTCAGCAACCAAATGTGATATTCCCAAACTACAAGATGAATGATAACTGCTTCCTGCAGGAGGTCAGTGGTTTGACTCATCTCGGTATTTCCATTAAATTCAACAACGAAATATCACACATCCACAGGACAAATTTAAAGGAAAGAGAAACATGTCACCTGATTTGAGATATAGCCAAACAGAAGACAGAGATGTCTTAAAGATGTGATTCTGAGAGATACTAAATAGCACTGTGTCATAATACCTTTAGTAAGTGATAATACAAGACACAGAAAGTGTGTTCAGAGAATGAAGAATACATTTTTCTCCCGGGATGCTTGTAAATATTTAAAGTTGGGGAAAAGACACAGTAATTTATTGGTGATTGTCACAGGAACAGAGGAGGAAATTTTCTCACCAGTAAATCACTGTTCTTTCTGCCAAGAAGTAATCAGTTATTCCGCACTACTACATCTCAGCTGCTCTTACTTGTCACTGGGATGTATCTCCACTTTGAAAAAAAGTTTCTAGATAGGAAATTTATAATACTCTGTAATTAGTGTAGTTTATTCCATAAGCTCTCATGCAGAGTTACTATTGTAGCTCAGTGGAAACAAGCATAATTGGCCAAATTCTATCCCAACATACTTTATGTAGAATGCAAATCAAAGTAGACACTCAGGCCCTGTGATGATGAAAAGGAACAGTGCAAAGGAGAAAAGTGAATCCTTTGGGATGGAACAGGTAAGGAGGACTGAGAGCATCTGGCATCCTGCCACAGAGATGCTCTCTGGGGTGATCGAACTTCATCCAGAGCTCAAAGATGGAGGAGAAAAATCCCAGATGACCTTACTTCTAAAGCAACTGGTATTTATCATCATAGTTAAAACCTCTGTTTTCAAAGCTGCCAGCTCTGCTCCAGGCTATATGCAAAAATGAGCTACTTAGGGGGAAAAAAAAAGGAAGAAAAAATAACATTAATTAAGCCTAACATACCATCACGGAAAAAGAAGCAAAATATTCTGGCAAAGCAATCAAAAATAAAGTATTTACATTTCTGTCTAAAACTTTTCTAAATTTTTGTACATTTTAAAATAGAAACATAAAATTATAATTGAATTTCACTTAATATTACTGAAATTTATTATTCATATTAATAAATCTAATAATAATCATTATGAAACAAAAAATTCTTCAAAGGAAAATATACCTTTCAAGATGACAGCATTTCTTTACACTTAAAAACCCAGCTTTTTTATGCTCAAACTTTTGCTGGAGATATATTCCAACTCATTTCCATTCAAAAGCCTCACAAATTATATGAGCCTTTTTTACCTCAACCATTTTGTCTATATCAGGTTTTTCCAACCTACAGCAATTAATAATTCTACTCAAATAGCACACACCTACTGTTTCTTACTTTTCTCAGTTATCAGCAAATTTGGAGATTTAGAACCACACTAGTTCAGGGCAGAGCATTTTCTCATTAATTTATAATTTAATTTTTCAAAGTATGTCCCATTCACTGATCTTTAGTTAGATTAATATCTATGTGGAAGCTCAAGAAAAACTGGTCTTTTTTATTACTATAAGGCAGTAATTAAACAAAAAAAAACCTATAGGCTAACATGCTCAATTTGTATAAATGGTCTGAAAAAGACTTCCTAGTGTTGAAATGAGTTGAAATTTTCTCACTTGTCTTGATGCCTGTAAAATTGAATTTGGGTAGAACTGCTTTCCAAACTCAGGAAGTTAATCAATGTCCTCTGCCCCACAGCACTATTTATTTATTTTAGAGCTGATTTACTTAAACATAATAAACAAGATAATAAAGAAGCTTCAGTGCAGGAGTTTTCATGGGAATCACATCTGTTTCCTATTGATTTAGAATACCTTTGTTACTCTTAATTTTCTTCTCCTCAGAAAAGGTAAAATTACTAAATATTTTTCAATATTAGTAAAGTCCAAAAGTTCATGGTAGAATTACCACTATTGTGAAAAATTGCTTTTATTAGCATGCTTCCTATGAAGTTTATTTGACATTAGTGCAAACTAAGATTAGAATAACAAAATTTAGGATGTAAATTGTATTTGCCAACATGGAGGTTAGATGAACAGGAATTCACCTCTACTTTTAGATATTATGACTAGGGAACAAAATCTTAGACTTAGGCTGCTCAGTTCCAAAAACCATTTATGGTCAAATAAGTAAATCCAGAAAAAACAGTGAAAGGATTCAGCTTGTTCTCCAGCTGGAGGAGGGGAGTGTGCAAGACAGAAGGATTAAAAATTCCTTAGTAGCACAGAAAACATAAACACAAAGAACTAAGTTCACCGTCCTGTCAACACATAAGAACATGTTTTTTAAAGAATGACTCATAAAATTCTAGAAGTTAGTACCCAAAAATGTGATATAATCTTTGATGTTTAGCTCCCTGAGCTGAAAATTTCTGAAGGCTGGGAACGTAAACCAGAGAAGGGTGACTACATGCTTGCCCTATTCTTCGTACTCTTTTAGGCAAATGCTATAGGCCACCAATGCTACAGGTAAATGCTAAATGCAAGAGAGAATGTATGGGTTGCGTGGGTCCCAAGTGTGGCCTAGAACTGCTCTTATCAGATTCACTGGCAAGTAGCGACATTCCACAGTTAAAGATAGGACCAAGGTTAACTGAAGAAAATATAAACCAAAAATAGATGTAGGAGTTCCATGGGATATTCAGTTCCAAGTTTTATTTCTACAGAGCACATGGTTATGGATGATCAGCTGGCTACAGATCTTGTGGTGAATGGATTTATGTTTTAATTAGAAGAAATAGTCAATAGGGTAACCAAGGTATGTTGGAAATAATTCTAAATCCTTTGCTTATAATGCAAACATTGCAGAAGTTTCCTGTGATGGATTTGACTAAAAAAGGCATATTCTCACAGAGAATGGAGCAGCACATACAGTGGTCACAAAAGTCAATAGCTATCCTGTTCACTCTAACTCCCCACATCTGATCAGCTGAAAAAGCCTCTGGCCTTGAGAGAACATATTGACCATAATGGGAGTTTAGGTAACTAATTCATTATAGGCACCTACATGGACACATCTAAACATGCGTCATAATCTGAAGCTGAAACCAGCCACACTTAATTCAAATGTGCCTTGACTATTCACATTTAAGTAATGCATATTATAATGCTTTTATGATTTTATTATCTTCCAGCCACGCTTGAATTGCTGACCCCATTTAGCTTTCCAGTTAATAGCTGTTTGATGATTTGCCAAAACCAAAATCCTATGTACAGATTGTTCTTTGCTGAATTGATTGATTCTGGACTTATTTTCAAGATCATGTCTGCCCCATTTGCAGATGTTCTGTTCTCCTTAATAAGGACAGGAAAACTGACAAGACTTGTTAGAAAATTCATATCACTTCTCTACTGTTATTCCAGTCTGCATCTTGTCTGAAAACTTGCTACTTCTTTTTTTTTTTTTTGTCAGAACCAATAAATCCTGCACTTCATCCAATTTTTATTTTCAGATAGGATTTACAAAGAGACCTAAGGGATTCTCAGGTCTTATTAGAAGTCCCTGGGAACTGGGCTTATAACTCTTTGAAACTTCTTATCTTGCTCCTGTAAGCTTTCACATTCTGCAGCCCCGAGTCAACACAGACAGCAGGTAATCATTGACACGAAGCAAAGTTTAAAGGACGGGTTTTAAATCAAGGAGCCACTTACCTGACCACAACCAAAGCTGATGCCTGTACCACTGCAATCTTGCAATCAAGTCTTATGATTCCTTAATACATAACTTCAAATGGCAAGATAACTCTGGGATGCTGCTACCTGTTCTCTCAGGCTGCTTCTAAAAATAAATGAAATGGGCCAGCAACAATTCTCTGACCCTGGTATTGATTAGCACAGCATGGTTCACATGCATTTGGTTGACTTCTCGCACTCTATCTCCTTTCCCTCCAAAACAAAACAGCTGGATCCTACCTCCCTGGATCATTGGCCCATAATATATCCCAGTCTTTGCCTGGGTATTGTTTGCAAAAGTCCTTATTTAACACTCCCAACTGCACTATGGACATGACCATGCTGGCGGTTCAGGAGTTTGGATGACCATGTATCGGTGTCCAGGCACAAATTGTGTCCAGGATTAGTTTATTAACAAAGACATATCTTCATGCTCCTGGAGGATGATGTAGTTTGGGTGACAGTTGGATTTTTTTTTTGTCTGGAACTGTAAGGAAAATAGACTTCTTGATGGGTGCATTTCAGTGAAAATTTCTTTTTCCCAAAGCAATTATATTCTTCCCTGGGGAAGTTGCTTTCTCTATCCTTTCTTAGCCTGAAGACATAATGACATTCTCTGAAAATGGAGAAATCACTCAAAAATTACTTAGTCATCTCTTCAGTGTGGTGGCTCTCTCTGCCAAGGGCTGGCAGTGTGAGTTCCATAAAATAGCCTTCCCTTAACAAAAATATTTTGAGAGATGTCTATTTCACTCACAGTATGAGCGTCGAAGTTAAAAGGTGAAGGCTTACAGTCTCAACATGGAAGTTTAACTACAACTTTGAGACAGGTGCCAAATCCAGATGAGACAGAGTTTACAGCGCTGCTTCTTCCCAGCTCCCAGTTACTGATGTGTATTTCCAGTCTCAAGAACCCCATTTCTATCAGGTGCTTAACTTCCTGTTCCTTGTTTGGAAAACTCTGTTGCCTAAACCAAAGTTGCTTAGCCAGACACTTAATTTATATGCATGTCTGACACAGGTGATCCTGTGTGACCAAGTTGTTTGGATCTGGACCTCAACATTTTTTGCTGCCTTTTCTTGCCTAATCCAGATATCACTTTCCACTTTTCCTGTGCTATTCTCATTCTCATTCCCTTCATATTTCTCTGGTTTCAGTTCTCTCATTTTGAAACCATCAATCATTCCTTAAACAACAGTTAATAACAGCTGTGTTATCCCAAGCCCTTCCTTTCACCTCTTCTTTCTTCTGCAACTTTTCTGTTGTGTTGTCTTAGGTCTGTTAGTTGTTTTTCCTGCCATACATTAAAAAAAAATTAATCTGTTTTCTCATTATATTCTCATTTTATCCTTCACTAAGTATTCTTCTAGATATCCAAATTATATATATTTATATGTGAGTTCTTCCTTACGCAAACCACTGTTTTACTGTGATGTCCTTAGGGCTCTGAGTTCTCTCCCTTACTAGAAGCAGCCTGAGGCCAGTTCACTGCTTTCAGCTGTTACCAAAAAAAAGGCTGGAATTGGAGACTCCCAACTCCATCTCTTGGGAGCTGCTAGTAAGCTGAGATGGTGTCCCCTGCTCTGAACTGCACTGCAGCATTTGCCACCTTATCAGTGCCTGGGCATGCCCCCTATGAATCCAGACCTTCAGATTTAATATTCCAGCCTGATCTCAGACCTTCCTCATCACCATGGGCTTGCTGTTGCACAGACTCAGCTTAACCTAGTTGGGCTCATCACTCTGCCCTGCTTGCCTTGCTCAGGTGTAGTGGGACCGACTCCTGCCCGTGCCAGCCGTGTTCCCATCCTCCTTTTCCTTCAGGGAGCACGCTGCCTCTGCTGTTCTCTGGCAGATTCTTTCTGAGCCATTTTTCATTCAGACTTTTACTTCAGCTGAAATAGCACTTGGCTTCTACCATGTGAGAGACAAATACATTCAAAAAGCTCTTGCTTCTTTCATTATTGTTCCTGACTTAAATACTTTATTTAGATAGTGTCCATCAATGATAGAAGGTTTGGTTTTTGTAATCATGCAATCAATTTTTTTCCTCTTTTAGTAATCCTTCAGGAAATATGAAGATTATAATCTCATTCCTTTATTAATAGGCATCTCTCCTGAGCCTTGCAATTTTCTTTTTAGGACTTTCTAGTGCATTCCTTCTTTTATATGCCTTTCCTAAAGTGGTTTTCCTCTTCAAGTTTACAGTTTCTATTCTTAAATCAAAAACATGCCTTTCCAGTCTTTCTACAGAATCTTTACTGCTACTTTCTTGTTTACTGGAATTGACTCCCTGGAGACAAATAGTTGAACACAAACATAAACTAGGAAAATCGTAGTCTTCTTCAGTTGTCATGTATTTATAGCTACTTAAAAGTTATTTTGTATATACCTGCATCTAATCATTCAAACGTGTAGATGTACTATGAGACCTGGACTTGCTAGGAACTGTTCGGTTATTCAATACTGTTATAGTTTTCTGTCTCTTGGTTTTTACTTTTTTTTTAATATTTTTACAATTTTGATTCTATTTCAACAACTTCTATTCCCTTTAATAGACCTTCAAAAGACTGTATGTTCACCAACTTGCTTTGTCAGAAAAGCTACTTCACTGTCACACTCTCCTCTTGTTCTTATCCAATTTTTTAATTTAAAGGAAAAAAAAAAAGGAAATATCAGATCACAGAATCAGAGAATCACAGAATGGTTTGTGTTGAAAGGGACCTTAGAGATCATCTAGTTCCAATCCCCCCACCATGGGCAGGGACACCTTGCACTAGACCAGGTTGCTTAAAGCCCCATCCAATCTGGCCTTGAAACAACTTCTAGAGATGTGGCATCCACAGCTTCTCTGGGCAATCTGTGCCAGTGCCTTACCACTCTCACAGTAAAGAATTTCTTCCTGATACCTAATCTAAAGCTGTCCTCCTTCATCTTAAGGCCATTCCCCCTTGTCCTATCATTCCATGACCTTCAAGAAGTCCCTCCCCAGCTCTCTTGTAGCCTCTTTATGTACTGGAAGGTGCTATAAAAGTCACCCAGAGCCTTCTCTTCCCCAGGCTGAACAGCCCCAACTCTCCCAGTGTGTCTCCACAGCAGAGGTGCCCCAGCCCTCTGAGGATCTTTGTGGCATCTTCTGGACTCACTCCTACAGGTCCATGCCATTCTTATGTTGGGGTCCCCAGTGCTGGATGCAATATTCCAGGTGAGTCTCAGCAGAGTAGAGCAGAGGGGCAGAATCCCCTCCCCTCCCCTGCTGCCCACGGTGCTGGTGATGCAGCCCAGAATGTGGTTGGCAATCAGGTGGAAGCATTTGGTTGTCTACTCCACCTGAAAGCCTCAGTGGTTCTCTAAATCCTCTCCTGTTCTTTCATGTCCAGGAACACATTATTCTCCCTCATAGGTTTATTATGGAGAATGCAGAATACTTATGCAAAAAATGAGACTAAATTAGAAAGTACATGTGGTTTTAGTTTTTTAAAACAAGTTCTTTGTTTCATAACAAAAAGGTTGCATAAAAAAAGACTGTGTTAATTGGGCCCTTGGAATACACCTTTATCAAGAACATTTACTGTAAATGATTCAATCTTTTTATGAAAGAATTTATACCATCATGATCTGCATTTGTGTAAAACCCTTTGCTCTGAGTCATTCAGCTGATGGCTACTTTCCAAAATGCTGAAATTACTCACCACAAATCTACTGCAGAGACAGAAATGCAAGTTTTGAATAATGGATTTAAGAAGCCTATATTACATTTTGGCTCATAAGCTGTATTACCATAAAAGAGACATTAAATATATGTGTGCAGTACACCAAGCTCCCAAAACTCACCAATAGGGTGACAAATGACATGAGAAATTTAAGGTTTTGCGTTTCAGAAGTCATTTGGGATCCAGTTTAGAAAAATTTAGTCTTATGATCACAGAAATCTTATCTTTAATACCAAAATTATTATTACATTCAAAGAGGATGTTATTTGAAAGCTTTCATCAACTTTTCAAAGCAATGAATAAACCTGGTGATTTTCTTGATGAGCAAAAGTAACAGAGGATGCCTTCTTTCCATTTTCTACCGTTCTTCTGCCTCCTTAATCTTATATTTCAACCTTCTATCATGTTCTGCTTATTAAATACAGGCTAAAGGCAAAGGAGGATAACCCTTCATAACCCCACCCAACAGGTTTCCTCACCTTTCTTAACTCCAAGCAGGAATTATATATTGTTTTCTGAATACTACAAGTGGAATAAAGGATCTGGGAGAAATTTTGACAGACCGTCAGCAAAATGTTGAGGATCTCATGTGCAGGAGCAGCCCTGGGGGAGTCGAACAGGGTTACTGTTAATGTTCTTATTGCTTTCTGTGTTCAGAATGCAGCTGGGCATTAGTAGGCAGCACTCCTAATTTTACTTAATTCTGTCAATAATTCACAGCAAAGCACAGAGAAATGTTCATCATGAGAATTAGTGGCCTCACCACAATGATGAATCAGCCTCTCAAATGTTTTAATATGGGCGAATTGTACTGACAGAGGTGGGGGTTGGGGAGAGGCACAGAGAGTAGAAAACAAAACATTAAATAATTTTTTTCCCAAGAGTGAAGAAAACTATAAAAACGATTGGCAAAATATTCATCTTTTCAATAAGATCGTAAATAAGTAGCCATGGACTTCACCAGCAAATCATATGGTGACAATCATGAAGAGAATCATGAAGAGAATCATGGCTCTGGCTGCCAGCTTCACAGCGTTTTGTTTTATCAGCATAACGGCAAATGCATGTTTCTGGCAACATAAGTGATGAAATACATCCTGAACCAGAACAGTACTGCCAATCTGACCAGTATAATTAGTATTACGTCCTTTTTTTCATTGTGCTTTTTGTATTTGGGCAGTAAGAAAAGTAGAAACCTATTATGTAGCTAGACTCCCCATTCTAGAATGAGACCTAAATATCCTAGATGTAGTGAAGGGGGAGGTCTTTCTGCTTATATTGGGTTTTTTGGACACTTTGCTGAAGTTTTCATTGAAACAGTCCTTTTCAATTCACATATGTCAATAACAGTGAGAAAACATCTGGAATGCCATTGGTCTTAGTCAAAGATTATGCTAAAATCAGGGAAAAATTACAAGAATGTTGTAAAAAAAAAGATGTGAGTTCAGCAGTTTTTTATTTTAAAAAGTAATTTCTATAATTTCATATCACGAACAGTCTCTCACTGTACACTGGAGAACCTGTCTACGCTGCAGAAATAAGACAAATATAAACTCATTACTCTTTTCTGGCCTTTGAAGGACTTATGCATTTGAGAAGTTTTTTAATATAGGCTTACAAGCACTGTCATAAATTATTCAGAGTTTGATTTTATATTGGATTTGTTCCACAATGCAGTGATCAATCTGGGCTACTTTCAGAAATGAGAATGGCAGTTTCTGTGAAATACAGAAGTTTATAAATCCTGTTTTAATTGTCTATAGTGTGTCACTGTGGGTCAGACAATGGGCTAGACATTTGGTTTATTAGTGCAGACTCTGATCACTGTGTTTTGCCGCATAGTCGAGAATGAGTTTCTCAGTTCATTTCTAGTTTTTTATTTAATGAGATACAGAAGAGACCTTTCCTGTGTATTGATGGTTCTATAACTCCACTGGCTTGCAGCTTTTGTACAGGATTTCATCATTAGCAGATAATTACCATTAACACTTTCTGCCATATTGCTCTTCTGTTCTCACTGTAGTCATAGCCAGGCACTTCATTTGACACCTACTTCACTTCCACAACTATTTTAATATTAAATACCTTGCTAATTTTTAGTGGATTAGGAATAGTCTATTTTGCTCAAGAGAACACTTGACTACAGAGCAGTATGGTGAAAGAAAATAAATTACTGTGCCTTCCAGCTAAGAATAGATGGCATCTCATGTATCTGAAGGAAAAGCGTCAGTAATACTATTATTGCTAAGAAGAAAAACTTTTTTCATGAGGCCACACATAGGAAAAAATATTCCTTATCAATTTTAATGAGATGTGACGATACACATCACCATTTCTCTCCTTAAATATCTGTAGAATTTTCTGTATGTTTTCCAATATTGTCATAATCTTTATATTTTTACTAAATTATTATCAGTATTTCTCTTTTCCCTCTATCCTCACACTCATCTTCATACTGTTGCTGTTCTGAGCTTGTCCTCTCTCATTTCCTCATCGATCCTTTCAAAACTTGCTTTACTTAAAGTTTATTATAATGTTCTCCAAATATACATTCAGCAGTCAGTAAGACTAGACTAGACTAGAATTAGAATAGAATAGAATAGAATAGAATAGAATTAGTTCAGTTAGAAGGGACTAACAAAAATCATCTAGTCCAACTGCCTGGATGACATGCAGAAAGTTGCCAGTTAATCTTCTAAAATCTCTAAATATGAAGATTACTCTAAATCACAGTCAATATCCACATTAAAAACTGCAGGTAAAAACTCCTTTTTCCTTCACTGTAAATTAAACTTTTAAAGGAAATAGAGCAACATAAGAGAACAATATTCTTTTCAGCTTCAGGAACAAATGCAGCCCATCTGAATGAGGAAGGTGCATGTCTGCAGATGGGTATGACATGGAAATGACTGGATTTAGCAGAGGGTGTAGACTCCTTCATCCCTTCAAGCAGCCTGTACCTGATAGCAGTGCCAAAATCCTGAACAGAAAAACAGATATAATATGATATAAACAACAGAATGAGAGCATGAGGAAAGCAAGCAAAAATCTTAAAAATAATAAAGGAATATGATGAAATTTGGGAATTGTAGTTATTTCTGTTCTTGTACCAACATAATTGTCATGCACATATTTTTGTGAAGATCTTGGAATTTACCATGTAGCATTTATTGATTTTGAACCTCTGTAAGGTAAAGGAATTTTGTAGAGCTTTGTTCACTGAAGTGAACTGCAGCTAATTTAAATAGGATATAAATATATCCCAGAGATTTCTATGGCAGCTGGGTAAAACCAAATGAAACTTTAAACCAGTCCAGTTTTACTGGGGAGATGAGGCTCATTTTACCCACGTTGGAATGTGTATAAGTTGGATCAGCAGTATATGATCTCCCTGTGGTACAGAAGCACTTCAGAGAAATATTCATCAACACAAGGAGCAACAAAATTGTGTTTATGAGCTGCCTTCCATCAAGCATTCACACATAATCATTTGGCACAAATCATCTCCATGACTTGTGTCACTTTACGGCCTATAAAGCTATGAATCTTATCTTTTCCCTCAAAGTCTCTAAGCATTCCAGGCTGCCTGGAAAAGGTACGGGATTCCCAAGATTTTCATATGAGTTTTGCATTTGTTTGTTTTTTGGTTTAAGTGGAAAATTTCTGACAAAACCTGCAGCAACTCATACTTTATTACAGATACAACCTTTTCCTGCCTTACCCTCAAATCCTATTTACCTTGAACTAAAATAAAAATGCTGACCAAGCTGGGGATATATCTGTGGTATATTTCTCTTTTAGGTATATTTTTAATTTATTTTTATACAGTCTTGTAAACATACTTAAAAGTTTCCATCTGTTTTTAAAGTATAAAGATACAGGTGTGGGCCAATCTTCTGCTGTCTTATTCCAAAAGTCAGAACCTATCAGGAAAAAAAGAACCTCTCAAAAAAAGGCTGCTGTACTTCTATCTGATGCTCTGGCCTTTTGCTCAAGTCCTGGTATGTAAGATAAGCTTTTCATTAATGCTCCAATTTTCCAGAAAGCTACCTTATACTCCTGAGACAACAGAACTCCTGTCTTCTGCCTTGGATATCGTCCAAAGTATTAACAATGATTGCTGAAGTTTGCTTAATACCTCAGTAAATAAATGAGTTTTATGTTCTACCTCCCATGGCTGCCAGCCATGGCCTGTGTTCCCAGACAGACACTGCTGAACCAATGGGCCAGCAACAGGATTCAGCTGCTACCTTGGAAGAAACGGAACTGTGAATATCTCTTCAGAAGAATAGTCTGGGTGTCTTCACTTGCTTGGCAGTCTTAACACTGGTTTTACTCTGGTGTTTCACTGTGAACTGTCTATTTCCAGAGCAAAATAGACTATATTAATTCTAATAAATGATTTTATTATATACTTTTCTCCTACTAAGCCATATATTAACTCCATGAATTAATATAAATTAACTCATGAACAGATTTTTTCATATTAGCAGTACTGGGTAAGAAAGACAAACTGTTTTGGATTCCAAAGGAGAACCACGGGAAGATTTATTCACACTGATTAAATTAAACCCTGAATCTTGAATATCTTTTATAATTAACTATGTGATTTATCCAGACTGGTCCATTAGGTTCTTTGTTTTTACTGCATGTATTTTTTTCACTTGTATACACTTTAGAACCAACACAACATGTACATTTTATCTGATCAGACAACCCTAATGGCTCTTTGTAGTTTAGCTTTTCTTTTCATTTTAAATTGTGTGGTTTTTCCCAGTTGCTATGTGATGTTTGAAAATCAATTCATTAAAATGCACATTTTTTCTCATGCAACTGCTGCTTCATATTTGTGTAGACATATTTGAAAGGCTTTTTCAGCTGAATAGTGCTGTGCTTCCCCAGCAAAGAAGCTAGAAATGGTTTCCAGCTTGGAATCACAGACATGTCACGTATGTCAATGTTGATCTTTTCAACTCATTGCTAATAAAGCCTGAAACGAGAAAACACGCAAAGATAAAAGATGGAAAAACCTACATGTGTGGAAAAATAAACCTTTTCTATCTGCCCAGCCAGATTTGCATCTTCATTACTACTGCATCACTGAGAACAGATATTAAATCATAAATTGGCTTTAGTAAGATGCTCAGCACTTTTGGTCCAAAGATGAATGTAATTTCCCAGTAAATTTAGAAAGGGTGGGAGCTGTGAGAGTACTATGATCTAGGTGGATGAGGAGAAACAGAGAAGGCTGAAGCAGAGCCAGTAGTATTGCTGTTTTTAATACAATCACTAAAGACATATTTTTCATTAAAATCCCCAATAAGGATGGACATTTAACTCTCTTACATTCCTAAGAGAACCAGTCCAATCTTACTGTTCTCCTAATCCATTTTACAGGTAATAAAGAAAGACTGACAAATCCCATATTACAGAGATTATAAACAGTCAGTCTGCTACATATTTACTATGGAATAGCAACAAAGACAGTTGGTGAGATCATTCAACATCTGCCAACTAGTCAAAACTAAATCACAGGAGACTTTCTGGGTATTGTAGCCTTTCAAGTGGGAATCTAAATTCTATGCAAAGAAGTCTGTCACAGTTGCCTTTGTATTAGGTCTCGCACCTCAACAAACTGTATTTCGCACTTCTTTCTATTCTTCAAAGAAAAAAACCAACACATAAAGCTGTAACAAATTTTCTTCCTTAAGCAAAAGAGAATGGATAGTCCAAACTGCCGATTCTGGCTTTCTACATTTTATCAGTGTCCCTCACTCCAAGATGAAAGGAAATATTTGAATTAAGAGTATGTTTCCTTTAGGAAGAGGAAGGCAGAGGAAACCACATTGTACATGGCCACTTGCAATTTGATACAAATCAGAATAATTGACAAGTACACACTGTCTGAACAAAGACATGCAGCAGAAAGAAAACATAGCCTGCCGTTGACATTTATAACAACACTTTCAGATGGTCAGAAACACCATGTTCAGTCCTCAGCCAGCAAGGTGTTTCTGGCTACGTCTGTCATCTCTTACAAATCACTGATTCAGACTGCCACATATTAAATTCTTTCAGTACATGTTCATGAATCAGTCAACCTGATATAACTCCTCCAGCCAGGCTCTGTACATCTATTTGTCTCCTTCATATGTGTCTCCTTCTGAGCTGCTTACACTTGGAACATTGACATCTGTCAGGGCGAGGAATGGTAAATCACTATTAACATTGCAGCTAAGCATGAGTGCAGATTTATAAGAGTAGCAAAAACTTGACTGGAAGCTAAAAGAGCTGTATTTATTGAGGGGAAAATGTATATACTACTATCATACAATTAAATTCCTGCTCTTTAATATAAACTGTATCTACTTCCTTAGTCTTGGACATCACACTCAAATTGGTATGTCCATTCTACCTGCCCATCAAAGAATTGCACATATCTGCAGAGGGTGGAATTTGTTCTGTAAGGCCGCCTAAAATAACCCTTCATTCAGTTACTCTCTTTTTCATAAAAAGCTTTGGAAAGAGGAAAAAAAAAAAAAGCCAACAACCTAAACCAAAGCCTCCGACATTTACTATCCCAGCCTGCAAAATAACTAGATACAGAGTTTACAGCTAAGTGTAAAAACTTCATTCAGCTTTTTTCTTGCTGTCCTAGAGATCAGCCAGTAGAGCTCAATGTCTCTTTTAATCTTCTCTTTCTTCATCCTGTTCTGCAGGTAGGTTCCTCCTCATTATATAAACTCAACAATAGTCTGTGAAAAATTGTATTTGACAGCTCATTCCAATCTGTGCCTCTAGGACTGCGTAAAGCAGCAACTCTCAAACTTTTTGGAAATGCAGCCCTCCTTTAGTAGCCTGTCTTGGACATGATATCTTCTCTTCTTGACAGCTACTTAGGTTTAACCTAATATGCAGCGTGATCCAGGAGTGCCAGATTTCATACTTGTTAGCAGAGGACAGAATCCTCCAGGACTGAAAGGTGAGAAGAGGCTGTAATTACTGCCTATAGGGTTTTCCATTTCCCATGGAGTTGTTAACTATCTGCTATTAAAAATAGGTACCACTACTACTGCAAAAAATGGAAATATCTGCCTCTAGTAATGATAGCTGCTTGTGGTTCTCTCTCCTGGAAAAAATGAACTGCTCCTGTCGTACCTGAGTAGTACTCCCATGCCATACTCCTGGAATCTCATCATAGCGCTGCATGGCAGAATTATTGCCTGTGTGAAAAGCAGGGATTTCTTCCTCAATTTAAAAGAAAAAAAAAACAAAACAAGCCAAAACAAAACAATGAACTCCACCTTGTTCTTAAATACTAGATCCAGTGAATTGTTTCACTGAAGATTGATTCACCAAAGATATCATCTCAAGCCAATCTCAGCACCATGAGACCAGCTCTAATTCAGTAATTTAAGAACACTGCAAACAGTCCTGACAGAGAAAGCACAATATGGATGGGGTTTTCTGCTATGCTGCACCTTAGAAATGAGGTCTATCAAAGACAATGTGAGCATTTTGAGAAAAAATGCCCTGGCAGCCTCATTGAGCCAAAAGACCTGCACCCCAGTTTCCACTGACTACCCAAACCACCAGCTGTTCCACTGATTAACACCTGGTTAGTTCATGCAGACCATAGGAACAGATTCAAGAGACCAGCTCAGCTTTGAGCATCTTCAGACCTCAGACTGAAATGGACCAGCTGAATAGTCTGGTAAGAGAAGCAGAAAAGGTCCATCTTTACCACCTTTACTATTTTGGAAATTATGCCTAAAGTCTCTTGGTAGTCCAGGTTTTCATTTCCTCTTTTCTTTTGTTCTTACTTGTGAAATGTTTGCATGTTTTCCTCAAAATGCATCTAACAAAGCATCTTTAAAAATCAAACTATTTAATTTCAGGATGACATAAATTTGTTGCAATTCATTCACCAATAATTTATGTCATTCTGGCCATGCTGCCTTTTACTATGCTTCAGCTAAAGCAAATTTATGTCTCAAATTTATGGATTCTACTCTAACAATGTCCCACCCACACAACTTACTTTGTATCTCCAGTGATCTCATGCTCTAAACAAAGTGAAATAACTTTCAATGGTGTCAAGTTACTCAAATTTTGACTACCAGAAGGAGAAATGTCTCCTCTAGAAATAAGTGGCACCCCTGTCAAGAATATGGGCTTTCCATCACGGGTAGCTGCACCACAAGAGTAGTTCCTTTCTGGAAGTAGGTGAGCAAATCTTGTAAGAATTTGGATTTAATTCACTAGTGTTAACTAGAACCACTAGAAATGGAAAGTTTTCAGATGTCCGTAATTATACAGATAGAACCACGCAGATGCGCTTTACAATTTAGGTTTTCCTAACTCATATTTGAGAAACATTCTCCTTTTCTCTCTTTTCCTTCACCTAACTGCCCTGCATGATGTTTTCAGCCTTCATTTGGTGACTTGTGACAGTGCGCTATGTCATAGCAAAAACTGCACTAAAACTACCCCACGACTCTGAGGGGAAATCTCCCAAGTTGTGAATCGTTTCACTCCTAGCAAGACAATTCCCTCACTTTCAGTAACTCCTAGATCCAGAATCAACACATATTGCCACTGAATTTGGCTTCATAAGCCTGCGCTGCACCAAGTACTCTGAGGTGGGTGATAGCTTCTAACACATAAAACCTTCTAAAAGGCATGCAATCATTTCTAAATACTGGCATTTCTAACGCTGCTGGTAAAATTTAGTAAAATAAATATTTAAAAATAAACTAAAAAATCAGTGTTACTAGGCAAAATAAAAAACCTTTCCCATAAAACAACCAGCAAGTTGTCTGACCAAGAGTAGCAGAGGTAGGTCAGTATTTGGGTGACAGGGGTCCATCACCAAGAGCTGTCCTATATTGTCACCAGCCACACAACAGCACTCTCTCTACAACTCCAGTCATGCACTTATAGATATCAGCAATAGCCTTCCTTAGTGATCATTGAATATATTCTTTCTTTGCTGCCTTCACTGTCCAAACATTTTCTGGCTCGCTTTCATTTCCTGTCATTTGGCAAAGCAGCTGTGACACTTTTGCACCATGAGCTCACCTCAGCTGAAGCTGCCCATACATTAAGACTATAAGGTCACACCTTTCTTTAGGACAAAGTGCTAGTACAACACACTATTTGGAAAGGACAGAAATATTGCAGTAGCTTCATTACTTAAACAGCTGTAAAATAAAAATTTCAACAGCCAGAAAAAAATATGTGCAAGAATATGGAATAAAAGGAACCTCTTCTGCTTCAAAAAATAGCTATTCTTGTCTTACTTTTCGACAGATACCTGCTGTATCTTTTGCCATAAGAAAATCATACTATTATTTTTTCACAGTGAAAGCCAGCAATTTATCTCCTTATTGACATTTTCAGTTACACAAATTTCTACACCATAAAATGGAAGCAAAATACAATGAAATTATTTTATATCTCCAGTTTTATGACGCAAGCTACAATTGCTCCTGCTTTCAACAAATTTAAGTTTAGTGCTACTGAAAAGCTTCTAATCTATTCTTGCAAACCACACCATAAGCTGAGTGTCAATCAGACCACACCTCCTAATGACTCACATCCCGTTTGTCTTTACAGCACCTATAATTTCAAGGAAAACATCTTTAAAAACACACTTTTTTTTTTTTCTAGGTATGCTTTTGCTGTTACATATAAGATTGTATTTCAGACAAGCTAAGGGCAGGTGATCCTTTCATGCTTCTGTGGTCATGACCATTTTTTTTTACCTCTACTGTATTACCTAACTCTTATTTTTCATGTCATTTGTATGAAAGTTAAAGCCAGCAGCAGAAGCTGAGTTATTAGGAGTCATTTTTAAATACAAGCAAAATTTTATGTTTAATCATAAAAAAATAGCAGAGGACAAAGTAATGTCTGAGTAAACTTCTGTTCATTTTTGAAAGATGACTGTATTTCAGCCTCTTCTTGCTACCTAAAAATCTCTGCAGCAGTTGCAGAATGTGAGCAGACAGAAGCTCAGATACATTTCTCCCCCTGCAATAAGTGGAACACCTGCTGGCTTCCTCTTCTTTGATGTGGAGTTTGGCAGTAAGTAAGAAGACCAAAGCTCTATGTGAGCCAGTGATACAGTGCCCACTGAGGCATGATCCTGTACCCATCTGCAGTCACAGGACTCACTCTCTCATTCTATTTCTTCAGTGAAGAACACAGCAGAAAAAGCTGAAGAAGGCACAGAAAGCTGCACTGCAGCAAAATACCAGGCCAAAACCAATAACGATCCCTTTTCCATCAAAAGAATAAAAATTCATACAGTGCTTTGGGGTCAAAAGTTATTATTGCTATATTTTAAATTCAGATTAGTCAGATTTTTCTCTGTGTAACTTCCAGTTACCATAAAATCAGCCAGGCTCATTTGGGTTGTCTGACCTCAAATACTGCAAAGGGAACTTAACAGACAAGTGCAGAAGACTCCAGAAGTAGCTCCGATGCTTTGTAATGCTGGTGGTGAATTGCAGCAAGAACTCTAAAGAAGCATTCAGTGCAGAGGTGTCTGTAATGCAGTGAGTATGTAAGGACACAGTGAGTATCTGTGAGCACTGCTGAACCAGAACACGAAAGCATGAGAACTCTGGGCTTGATTTCATATTAATTATATATACATATATATACACCCACGCACATAGAAAACTGTCACATGTTGAGGATTTCACTATCCCAAAATGTATCAACTTAGACTGAGCACTACAAGTGACATGTGATAGAGGACTACAAGGTGATGCTCATTCATTCTGATTTTCAACATAAAACAGCTAGATGTTCTCAGTTCAGTACTATCTTGATAGTAAATAACTCAGACCAGTTCTGTTCTGTTGAAATTTCACTAGAAATGCTGCTACATTATTAAGAACAACAATAAAAGACTTTAGCAACCTCATAAAGTTCTGATGGAGCTCAAAACCACTGTCTTCAAGGGAAAAGCTGTCCTTGGAAAAATGAATTCTTCTCCAAGACTTGCCCAGATGAAAAGCAAGGACTATAAAAATGTCTATGGCAGTTAATTTAAGAAATAATTTCTCTGGTTTGCTACTCAAGAATTTGATTTTGTTCCTACTGACTTCATCGCTTCACGAGCAAGCCCTCAAAATAAATTTAAAAATAGTACAAAGGGTAAAAAAACATTTTCCACTTAGCTGTTGTTATTATAGAATGGGGATCTCCATCCTTTCGTTCTGCAGTTTGTATAGAATAGTAAGTAACATTTAGATATGTTTTCTTATATGACTACAAGCGGTAAATGACAAAAGTATGAATACAAAATTACCATCCACACTAACTTCTACAGGTCAACACATTCAATACAAATGAAAATACATTTAATAAAACAACATTTTGCAATTAAATGAGATTTTAACCAAAGCTGATAAGCATTTTTGTATTTGTACGCTGATAAGATTGGCAAGATTTTCTTAGACCTTACTATTTAGAGTAATTAATAATTGTTTTGTTTTAGTAATCAAACCACCATAAAATCATTTTCCTCCAGAATTAATAGGTACCACCATACACACCGTGTGAACAGTACAAGGACAGTGAAGAATACATTTCACAGTAATGCACTCTGTCGTATGAGTGTGATTGATAGATTTCAAGGTCAGAAAAGACCATGGTGAGCACATTCTACATTAAAAACATCAGAGAATGTCATCGAGTATCATCAGGTGGTCACTGCAATTAGTCCACAATTTCTGTGGGCAGGGACACCTTTCCTCCAACCACGTTGCTCAAAGCCCTATCCCGCCTGGCCTTGAACACTTCCAGGGATGGGACATCCACAACTTCTCTGGCCAACTTTGTCTCACCATCCTCGTAGTACAGAATTTATTTCTATACTCTAATCTCAACCTACCCTTCTTCATCTTACAGCCATTCCCCCTTGTGCTGTCACTATATGACCTTGTAAAAAGTCCCCCTCCAGCTTCCCTATAAGCCCTGCTTCAGGAACTGGAAGGCTGCTATAAAGTCACCCCAAAGCTGAACATTCCCAGCTTTCTCAGCCTTTCCCCATAGGAGACGTGTTCCAGCCCTCTGATCATCTTTCTGGTTCTCTGGACTCTCTCCAACAGTTCCATGCCCTTCTTATTTTGGGGACGCCAAAGCTGGATGCAGCGTTCCAGGTAGGGTCTCACCAGAGCAGAGCAGAGCAGAGGGACAGAATCCCCTCCCTCCCCTGCTGCCCACACGGCTTTGGATGCAGCCCAGGACAGGGGGGGTTTCTGGGCTGGCAGTGCCCATGGCTGGCTCCTGTCCAGCCTCTCACCCACAGCACCCCCAAATCCTGGGCAGGCTGCTCTCGATCTGTTCATCCCCAGCCTGTGTTGATAACAGGGGGTGCCCCAAACCAGGTGCAGCACCCTGCACTTGATCTTATTAAACCTCATGAGATTCTCATGGGCCACTTCTCCAGCTTGTCCTGGTCCCTCTGGATGGATCCTGTCCCTCAGGCCTGTCAAGCCACCACTCAGTTTGGTGTCACCTGTCAACTTGCTGAGGTCACACTCGATCCCATGGTCTGTGTCACTGATGAAGGCACCAAATAACACTGGCCCCAGTACAGACCCCTGAGGGCACCACTTGTCACTGATCTCCATTTGGACATTGAGCTGCTGACCACTGCCCTGCGGATGCAACGTCCAACCAACTCCATATTCATGGGACAGTCCACACCTCAAATCCTTCTCTCTCCAATTTAGAGGGAAGGGTATGGTGAGGGACTGTGTCAAAGGCTTTATGAAAGTCCACATAAATTACATCTGTAGCCCTTCCCGTGTCCACTGATGGAGTCACTCTGTCATAGAAGGCCACTAGATTGGTCAGGCAGGATTTGCCCTTGGCAAAGCTGTGCTGGTTATCTCAGATCACTTCCCTGTCCCCCATGTGCCATAGTAGAAGGATCTGTTCCATGATGTTCCCAGGCAAAGAGGTGAGGCTGACAGGTTGGGAATTCCCAGGGTCCTCCTTTCTACCCTTTTTTAAGACGGGTTTCCATTTATTCAGTCACCTGGGACTCACCTGACTGCCATGACTTTTCGTATATCATGGAGAGTGGCTCGGCTGCTACATCACACAAATTCCTCAAGACTCTGGGACATCTCATCAGGTCCCATCAACTTACGTATATTTGATTCCTTAGGTGGTCATTAACTTGCTCTTAATTTACAGAGGGAAGCACTTTACGTCCCCAGTCATAACAGTATAATTTCAATAAATATACAAGTAATATTAACAGCAGATTGTTTACTTACTGCAGATGAGAGAAACATCAAAATACCAACAGAAAGAAAACTATTTGTGTTTTTAATTTACCTAAGACACCACCTGACTCAACAACCCACAAACTGACTCATTCAGTTATATGTTTTTTCCAGATCTCTCAATCATTTTGCATAAAATGTTAACTTCAGAAAAGGTAAGTTTTCTCAAATGTCAATAAAATTATTACCATCTTGAAACATGAGCTGCATGGTATTTTTATGAAGAACTTTTTGTCATTATGTGTTTTTGGATTGCTGTCATATCCAACTGTTTTCCAGTGCATGTCAAGTGACATGACTAATATCTAACTTTTAGAAGTTTTCTCTCTGTTTCTCTCTTTCTGTGTGAATTTGTCTCAGTCTCGTTCAGTTCCAGTGGTATTCTTATAAACAAGGGTGTAGGCTTTGATCTGGAGGAAATTGGTGTTCAGAACAGAAATCAACCCACCTCCGCCTGTGTTGCTGAATTCATGCAGGGCCATATTCTGGATTATCACCCCTTATTAAGGAATGGTAACTTTAAACCACAGTGTAGCATCCTACTGAAATCCAGATGAGAGGCAGTGAAAGAGTGTAAAATCCAGCTCTGGTCATCATCTACCAGCATGAGCCATGGTACTTTCGCCAGCTGGACACAGTAGACAGGAATGCTTAGAGATAATATTCAGTGAGATCATCACGGATATCATGACAATTACTGAACTTCAAACAGATTCAATTATTAGGGTTTTTTCACCTTCAAGAAAATGAATACCTGTGTAAAACCAAGCATTCCCTCCAGAATAATGCAGTTTCTCTGCTGTACTGCATTTTGCTCTTACAAACTGTGCCACAACACTGACCATATTTTATGTGGTAAGTTCTTATTTGGCAAATAAAATCAATACATGCAAGGATTGCTCCTGCAGCTGGCAATGGTACTGCACATGTTTCTCTTATGTAATGAATAGGGACACTAAATTTGTTAGTGACACAATATAACCTCCTACCTATATATTTTAAGAAAAAGCTCAGGATCATGAAGTACAAAGAGGACACTTCCTCATTAACTATTCAATATGGCTACAGATTAGAAAGAAAATCACCTTGTGGAAACTTACTTCCCATAAATAAAAAGCTCTGTGTACAGAAATCAAGTTCTGCAAAAATCTTGATTACAGAAAAATATGTTAATGAGTACTACAAAAAATAAGTTCAAGGAAAGTGTGAATCTAATGCTTTTACATCATCATGTTCATTTAAGAATTTTTAAAATTAGTAAATTAAACATCACATTTACATTGCACCAAGATGAGAGCTGTCACCACAGTTTGCTACTTGGTATGCAAGCATTATCCACATTTTCGACTCATAAAAACCAGAGAAATGTCATGATTTGTCTAATGTCACATAGCAGGAAACAGGAATCAAATCCTGTTGTATGGCCACTTGACATTCAAAGCCCTTCATAATCTGCTTCCTAATATTTCTCTGTTCTCCCATCACCCCACCTCTCCACTCAAACAACTTGAGTCCTCCAACTTATTTTACTCTTGTTTGCTACTGCCTTCCATGCTGTTAATACATTTGGAGTTCCCTTTCTGAACCAAGTTACAGCTTCTTCTCTAATTATTAATGCTCAGCTTAAAACCCAGTCCCTCAGGACTGTCATGGGCCAGCATAGAAGATGTCCCAGTGTGTCACCAGTTCCCAATCCTTCCTTACCCATATCTATGGACTTTTCAGCCCCTCAGGCCTGGTCCAGTTGGGTTGCCAGCACACAATGACTGCAATATTGCTCTTTCTTCAATGAGTTAAATATTTTTCTTCTTACTACATTACCGAAAAGCATTCACTGTCAAATTAAGTTAATGTAAACAGCATATTGTTAACCATCTTTACACTACTATTAATTTATGCAATCTCTAAATCCTTGCATTAATGCAATGCCTTACCTAATTTATCAACCCCTTCAGGCTGGAAGTGCATCCTTTCAAAAATCTTTAAAATTTCCAACCCATTTGCTGGCAATATAAAATAAGCACTATATAGTTCATTACAGATATTTGAAAAATACGCAGTATTTCTACATGCAGCAAAGCAGTCTACATCGGATTAAAGATGGGTTTGTTTTCCAAGAAGCACAAGGGAAAGAAAAATTCCTAAAAGGTATCTGAACTTCTCACAGTATCAAGCTAAGTTAGTATTCTGGGAAAAAAACAACTATGCTGAACATGAGCAAAGCATTATAAAGCAAATAATCACCAAAAATTATGAAACTTGTTACACTGTAGAACTAGAAGGAAGGAATGTATTTTCAGCCAAGTGTGTCTGTGCTGGTGCATTTGCATGATTATATACCATGGCAAAAAATTTTTTGAGATTACAAACAAATTGGAATTTGACTGCATCTTTTCAGTTGAAAGTTAGTGATTGCTTAGAATTTATTTGGGAAATTCTTATATTTTCATTGCTTATTTCAAACTAAGAACTAATTTATAAGCAGGAGGATTACTTTAAAAAAAGGTGAAAATAATTTATTTATCAAAAATGTAGTTTAGTCCCAAACCATAATATACTTCGTTGCTGTAGAGCTAAAATGTTTTTCAAGAGAAGAAAGACTGTGCTATCCTTCTAGAGAGTTTTTATTACTTTTGTTCTCTTAGTTTTAAAAGCTTTGCACGAGAATGTATTTACCTTCTATGTGATATGTTTCTTAGGTATAACAAAGACACCACTAAAGATTATAAACCTTAGCACTGCAAAGTACTCTTAAGATAGAAGATTTGGAAACTATCCCATTTGAAGTTAAGACGCAGATCTCAAGTTTAAAAAGGTTCATGGAGCTATATCAGAAAGCTTGGATGGAAGTTCATACTCCTCTACACTCCTCTGTCTCTAACACAGCCTTTGCTCACGCTGTGCTGCTTCTGCAGTAGATGGAAATTTAGTCAGTTTGCCAAATGTTCCTGGAGTACCACTCATCTCCTCCTGACACAGACACGTAAAATAGGTCAGATCTAAGTTGTCCCATGAGTACCTCTTCCCCTTCAGTGACTATAATTGGGAAACAGAGTGACTGACAACTGCAGAGATCTGAAGTGAGACGAATCCCCACACCCCACAACTAACAATCCAGCAAGTTTTCCCAAAAAAACTTGAAATGTTTCTTATCAAAAGCAATTTAAGAAAAAAGAAAAGAAAGGAAAAAAGACAGATTTTTAAATATCTGATCTAACACAGTCTAACTTCTGAGAAAGTGCTAAGTTGTTAGAGCTGAAAAGGAATTCGGTACATGTTGCTATTTCCCATGAGGTTTGTCAATAGGTGTAGCTGCCCATCTGTCTGGGATTAGAAAATAATTGAAAAATTGTGCAGAACCCATTTTGCTGTAATCCCCACAAGAGGAAAGATATCTACACAACTTGTGGTATTCTGTAAAAGCTGGAGCTTTTGAAAGCACATAAAAACATACATATTTTAGTGAAACCAATGTATTCTTTGAAGACGGTTGAGAAATAGGATTTCTTTTCCTGGTATTAAAAAAACAGGCCAGGTGGCAGACACCTCAAGAACAAGTAAAAACAGAAACACCATTTCCGTGAAAATTTCACTCACATTCTGCTCTTGTGTAAGAAAAATTAAAAGATTGCTTTATTTTGGGTTGTTTGGGTTTTTTGTTAACAAAACCAACTGACTTCTCTGAACATCCTGATCCTCATATAAACTAAAGCTGATGGAGACTGTCAAGAGATCTGTCAAATAAAAATGTATGTTCAGAAAATTGAGGTTCTACAAGATAGTTCTAATGAAACAAATAATAGAATCAAAATATTTAATTTGAGGTAAATTTAATGATAGATTGCATCTGAGCCAGATATGAATGGTGAGACTTTAAATCAAAGAAAGAAGTTGGACAGGACTCTGAGCAACCTAATCTGGTTGAAGATGTCCCTGCTCATTGCAGGGGGATAGGACGAGGTAACCTTTAAAAGGTCCCTTCCAAGCCAAACCATTCCGTGATTCTATTCTGATTTTGTGACTGATTTTGGGTGTTTGAAATGCATGGCATCCTGGATCAGGTGGACAAGGAAGCATGTCCCAGTGACAAGACTGGGGCCTATTCACTGCACTTGCTCAGTAATTCCCCTCCTGTCCACCATGGACATATGAGATCTGAAGATAAAACTTCCAGGTTGAGGACTGGCAAATCCTTCACTCTGCTCTCAGGCTGACAAACCTGGCAGTTCGGGCTGACAAAGTTCAGTGTTAACTTAAAAAACCCAAAATTTTAAATACCTCAGTATTTTACCTTCTGAAAAAAAAAATTTTAAATGGTTTATTCCATTAATACATCTTAAGCTTTTTTTTTTTATTTTTGTCCTGAGATGGAGCAAAAGTAAATGTTGAAATATGAGAAGCTCCCATAAAGAAAAAAATCCAAATGTTGTACAGATAAAATTAAAACCTCTTCAAGGAACACTCTTTGCTGCAATTAAGGAGTGAAAGCAAAAAACCACAAAAACTATACAGGCAAAAATATCCCAAAATATAATGTATTTCCTTGTTATGCTGGGTCCTGTATAACATAATTTTAGTTTCTGTACTACACTTTAAAGTTTTAATCTAATGATCACACAAAACCAGTGGCTCAGGAAGTTAAATATAGCAGCTTGATGGTATCTAATAATCATACTGCACTTGGGAGCAATTTGAGATCTCTTGCTCTTCATACAAAAACTCACAACCGTTGCTCAATCACCAATATACAACAGCCAGAGATGAGAGAAACAACTGCCATTTTCTGTCACTGCAGTAATTTTTAGTGAAGAGTTAAATGTTTCCTTCATTATTTTAATTTTAAAGATAGTGATAAATACATATGTATAGGCTTGTTTTAGAACAAACCTGTTCTCATAGCTTGAAGATTCAAGGAACTGTTCTGTTTTAAACTGTATATTCAAATATCTAGAAGTACTATTAAAAGAAGCAAAGTGGTTTAATTTTTTAAAAAATCTTTCACCTTCCTAAAGAAGTTATGCTTCCTTAAACTGTGTGACTTCAGGGTTAAAAACAGTAACTATCTTCTTGAATCTGAACTGCCTTTCCCCTTAATATTACCATCCTTGGTTTATTTGTCTCCCCACTTATTTTTTAAGATTTTGTTCATTTGTGAAAGCACACCAAGGCAATGAAAAAAATGGGTTCAGCTGAGGGTATAAAATGCACTAATTTGATATAAGATCATGACAAATCAGCACACTTATTGTACCTGCTTCTACTGTATTCAATTACCTGTTTTCTGAGTGCTATTGAGCTATTTTCTCTTAAAATTCAGCATGCTTGCCATTTAATCTTCCCGCTCACACAGATATCTTGCACAAAGGTGCACTTTTACTACTTCACACCCAAGAAGTAAAACAAATCCTTGTTTTGTTCCTTCCCATTGCCTAGAGCAAAGACATTAACTGAAGGAATCCCACTTGTACTTGCTTACTCCAAAGCCCATGTAATTTGTTTTCAGCAGCTCTCACACGAAGCCATACAGAACTGCCACACAGTCTGAAGGCAGAGGCAGAAAGATGCAGGGGTGGCCTGGCCTAGCTGGGCAGAATGTGTGTGTTCTGCCTTGATGGAACATTTTGCATTCACACTTTCTCATCTGCACCGAAATCCAAAGCACAGTGCAAACACATGGGGTTTTTTCTGCCACCAAAGTTAGTTACATGCTTTCCATGGCTACTGGAACCCAGTGGGAGCACTTTAATATAGAGACTTCTGGCCAGAGCACAGTTATAAAAAACTCATTTAAAACTCACAGTTATAAAAAACGGTATTTTCTGCCCACTCGCAGCACTGCATTAGCAGTTCACTAGAAAAAAATCCATGGAATTTTGTTTCTCATGAATATTACTTTTTCAGGGCCTAATGAGCAAATAGTAGCATAATTTTTGATTCACTATTAGTGTGAATATATATATATTTTTTTCTTCTAAGGAAAGTTTCTGAATACCTGCACCTAGAATCTTTGCCCACATCAGAATTGTTCTATCATTCTTCAGAATACCCTCAGCACTGCAGTCTCCTGACCCCATCAGTCTGTAGGGGAACCCAGGCATTATTCAGCGGTGCTATTTGTGCTTACTCAGTTTGCTCTTGTCAAAAGGAGCAAACCATACAAAGAGCCGTATCAGATTAAACCAAAACCATTCTCTGACAGAAATCAGTAGCATTTGCCAAGGGAAAGAAGGGAAAGAAGGTAGGAATGGGGCAATAAATCCTAACACTCATATTGGTGTGACCTTCCCAGCTGCCACTCATCCATCACTGGAATCTCCTCAGATCTACCAGGCCTCATATTTTAAAGCCTCATATACTGGAATGGCAAAATACTACTAGGAAATATTATTTTTAAAAAGTCAGTATCTGAAATCATCCTTTTTGTTTTTGCACCACTTGACTGTATTTCGGCAATTCATCTAACAAATAACTTATGTGACTTTGAAAAAAACTCATGCTGTGAAATCTGAAAGATTCAGTAAAGAAGGACACTAAAGCTTTCTGTCATATCTGAAAAATACTACTTTTCTGTTGCTACAGTAACATCTTCCTAACAAGCCCTTTAAATTTAAACACTGTCTTAAGAGAGTTCTAGGTCAAGTTAAAAAGCACAGTCAAGCTCTTCAGAGGAATCCAGCTCATATTCAGCACGGGTAAGAATGCAACAGAAAAGGTGAACTAAAGTTTTTACCTATTTCCATAATGACTTTTCACTTGCTGTGGTCTGTCCTACTTTCTTTTCCCTTAGTCACCTGGTAGTCTCTCTTCTGAGGAGAGAATTCTCAATTGTCTCTAAGGGAAATTTCCTAATAATTTTTTTTATCCTAGAGCTACTCATCATCTTCATTTAAAAAAAAAAAAAGCTTACATTTGCAGAAAGATATATTTGCAGAAACAAGTTTTCACCTCCTGAGATGAAACCAAGAATAAAAAGCTATTTCCAATTCATCACATATGGAGAATAACTACACATAGATAATATATGAACTGAGAAATTGCAGAGTGAATACAAAATTCATTCATGAGGCACCTGGGGATTCTGACAGGAATTTATATTTATTTTTTCTGTAACTATGCAATTATCTCACTGGTCTGTAAAGTAAGGTCCAGAGCTCAGGTCATTCTTCTGGGGAAGTGTTGGCAATATGCATACTGAGGATCATCTTTAGAAAAGGAGGAATAACCTCTTTCCATTTTCACGCAGTTGTACAACATCAGTTAGTGGATTTTTGACACCAGTCTGGTTTCAGAGAAATATTCAGTTCATTTGCATCTTCCCAAATGTAGGTTTTACAGTCCTTCCCAGATGTCAGCAGACACCTACTCGTTGGAGGAGAATGAAACCCAAACCTTCTAGCTCATCTAGATTTGTGCCATATCAATTTTTAAAAAGCAAATGAAATATATAAAGTATTTTTATTGCACAAGGCACTCCAAACAGCAGATCCAAGGCAATTTTAGGAATTTCAATCTAGCTTCATTTTAGAAACCCTGTTCTAATTATATTATTTGGAAATGCAATGAATTCCTTGAGTAACCTTAAACATATATGCAAGCGACAGCACTATGAAGTCTGAATTACAGGCTTTTCTAGTGTGTTAAATTTTGATGTTATCAAAGTGCTCAATTACTGAAGAAATTAGTGAAATAAAGGTCCAGATTCTACAAAAATTCAAGGAATAATCAAAACTGCTGTGACCTATATTTTTCCATGCTGAAAGCAAAAAGGGTGAGCACTCACATTTACTAAGTGACAACAGCATTTACTCATAGTTGGGCACATGCTTAACTCTTTGCATTGGCAATCAGAACCAAAATTAAATAGACAGACTTAATCATAGCTTTCAGGTAATAAACTATTACAGAAATAGCTCTCCTTTGATTTATGAAGTGAAAAAAATATCATAATACCTGACATACATTATTCACAAATGAAATGTGACTAAAAATAAATTATGAATAAATATAATGTAAAATACTGTGGAATGAAGAAGTGGTAAGAAACTACTGAAATTAATCTATTTCCACCAACAGAGCTGCCAGTTCAACTTTCACTTAACAAAGACTAGGAAAAAGAGCTGTTGCATACTGACTCCAACGTAACAGATAATATTAGAGTACACTGACGCCCAGCTTTATAATGTGTATTCAGGAAGTGTTGTACTGGCAGTCTGTAAGTGGTTCAGGGGGTTCTTTTTATGTTTGGTTGGTTTTTTTCTCAAACTGCTATTTAGTTGACATCTGTACAGCTGGGAAGGGCTTTCCAAAGGTTCCATGGCAATGACGAAGCTAGTCAAACACAGTTCTGTTAGCACAGCTGAGAGTAGCTGAAGGGCTGGAAAGTGGGGAAAATTCCCAGGTATGAATGAGCCTTCTCTCCACAGAAACCACAGTAGAAAGGTAGGTTCTTCACATAAAGTCAGTACACATTTTGAAGGATGAGACCTGACCAAAAATAATCTGTCTCTGGGAAATGTAATTAAGCATTCTGATAATTACTTTACACTGACAGTCTGGTAAAGATCACAGGTGAACCCTGCATAGAGCAGAATACTTGCTTTTCATTTGGACATGAACACTGCCTAAGCCTGAGGAGTGACTTTGGTGTGCCTGGCAGAACACCGCCCTCTGTTTTCCAGAGTGACAGCGCCAAAGAAGGTAACACTCACACCCCATTCTGTGGTATCAGGGCTGCAAAATGGAACACCATCAAACCACCAAAGCCCATCCTTCAGCAAGAAGAATTCCCCACATTGAGATGAATTAAGCAGAGTAGTTTTGTCTAATAGAAGGAAAACATGCGAGCTCCTTAGCCAAGCCTATCTTCCAGACTGCAACAGAGACAATGGAAAATTGACTAGAAAGAAAATGTTCAAATATTTATTTGGTAATGCTTTGTCTTAAATAGAGCTAAATATATTCTATGAAGTCAGGAAAGCCCTGTTTAAATATTTGGTGTCTTAAATCACCTTAAGTCCAGAAAGCCTGGACTAATATCAGTGACATCAAAAGGAACTGAACCTGCAATCCTTCTAATTTAGACCAAATGAAAAAACAAATTCAGGAAAACTGGTGAAGCTGCTCATTAAAGGTTGTATTTTATATGCCTCTCCTGCTGGCAGTCTCCTTGCAGAGGGATGAACTTTCATCTGAAAGCAAGTTGGTATTATTCTAATACCAGATGGACAAAAAGAAAAATACTGAATGACAAGAAATCCACTCCATTAAGAGTGCTCGGTGGCCAAACACACGTACACATAAATTCAGATTCTGGCAGTTTCTTGCAGAGACTTAGGTGAAGCTCATCCTCCTCTATATGCACTGCTAATAATTTAGTCTCTCTGGCATGAACCTCCCGAAACTTCAAGTTAAGAGAAAGAAGCACAGCCACACTTCCTTTTACAACCTGTGTAGCCACCCCATCAGTGGGTAGCTGATCCTTTCAGAGCTCTTCCCTACCTGATAAACCATGAAAATAGTTCCATAGTCTGAAGAGGATAATGTATTGTTCTAGAATTCTCTCAAGTAATTCTTCAATTAGGAAAGTTTGACAACAGGGTGTGATCAGTTCCTTCATTAAAGCTGAATCAGATCCTCCATCAAAGCTGTGTGTTCCTCCTTCTGAAACACTAGCCATTTGACAGCTGTTTATTCTCAGGCCTGTGTGTTGTGCCCATTTCCTCCTCCCTGGTCAGTTATTTACTTTCAGATTACAAACTCGTTACAGCAGGTGTTACTCAGAGAAACAAAAGCAAATGGACAGAAAATAACCCGCCCTCATCTGTGGATCTTTGTTGGGCAGCATAAAACCCAGCACATATAGTACTAAAACAACCTTCCCATTCTGCTTTTCAAAAGCCACTTGATTATAGCATTATAAATTTTATATTGTCTGAAAGTGTGAGTGATTGCTCTCTAGGAGCATGATTGTTTTATTTTTCTGCAGCTCTTAGGATGGAAATTCACCAGATAGAATCAGTTAACTTTGGGTTTTCCTTCAAAATTTCAGTTTTCATTATTGTCACATTTATTCTGAATATACAGTTTTTATACCTGTTTTTTGTCCTTGGAATTCACCCCTGCATGTAATGTATGTTGATAAACTGTAATTATGAGCTGACCTGGTTAACTAATATGAACTTCCAGGTAGGTAATACTAACAAGAATACTTTAACAACTTTATTATTTAGGTGAGACAAATTTGCAGAACCTGACTCCAGTTTTCAAGAGTAAAAAAAAAAAAAGTAAAACAAACACAGCCAAACAGATATTTCTTAAATATAGACCAAGCAAAAAGCAAAATCTAAGGAATACTCTGTGCTGAAGAATTTTTGAGGGGGAGTTATCTCTGTCAACTGTGTCACTAACTTAAAGGTGAATTCACCTACCTAAATGCCTGATGATATTTACCTTGGTATCTTGTTTTCATTAATATCCAGCTATCTCCAAACAGTCATGACAGATGACTGATTCCCAAATTTCCTTTTCGCCTCCTTTTTCCTTCCATTAGGACATTAAAGCAAGAAGCGGGATAGTCACCAGTGACTAAAGCCATCTCCAACAAATGGAAAGAGTTGTATAACCCACAGGGCAATGCCACGAAAATAAAAACCAGTGTTTGCTGAGAAGCTGGGCTGAGAGGTGTGGCCAGGTCACAGAAGAGGCTTGATATAATAATTTGCTAGTTTGAGTAAGGCATTGACTGACTGCATACTGAGACTACTGACCTTTGCTTAAATCTAGAACAGGAAGGAATATTTCATGAGTAATCACTCACTGAAGATATTTGATAGTTAACATCTATCATATCAGATTTCAAATAAAGCTGAAACATAAATATTTTATATATAAAGTATTCCACACTACAAATTAAAATTATAACAAATCATTTTGACAAGAGAAATAAACAATAATGTACACTTCCTTTAAAAAAATAGAACAGACATTCTTATTCTTTGGTGGTGATTTATACACATTAATCAAGGCCTATAATCTTTGATGCCACTTTTTAAATTCAGCACTAAAGAGCAAATGCAATGTAATGTCTGACTTTTAAATCTACACTGTAAGAGAGGCCAGGGCAATAGGAGACTATCTTTTATACAGACACAAGTCAAGGTTTCATGCCATGGAGAGCTCAAAAGGAACAGTGGCATAAACTAATCCCCAAAATCCACGTCCCTGCTGCCATTTCATGGACACCAACACTAATACCAGCACTGGTTTCACTGCTTGTCAGTGAGGCTGTGGTTTAGGCCCATATTTTTATTTCATCCAAACCAATACCCTTTACAAAAGCAAGAAGAACAGTCACTGCCAGGAATGCCATAAAATTTTGTTACTGCCATTCTGTACTGCAAACCTGCAGGCTGACAGTAGTTGAACAAACCAGACAATCTCTTAACACAAACTCTTCCTCAGGCCTGAAGATGAGGCATGACCTTCCAGGTGAAGTAAAGTTGTTGCCTGAAACAACTGCTCTGAGTTTAACTGAATTGTATTAACCAACTAAAACAGCTGTAGAGAAAAGTCAACTTCTGCTCTTGGTGCAGAGTAGAATAGTAAGAAGAGAAGAGGTTATAGTATCTTTACCCCTTTTAGGGCAGCAACAGAGAGACACACATCTCCTGCAGAATAATGTGAGCAGAAGATTTCTGAGTACCAGAAATTAAAAACACCTAATTCAGCATCCAAGATTAATTTTTGCAAGGTATTTTTTAGGATATGTTGAGGTTCACACTTAAGAGATCAAAGATAATTGGGGGACAGGGAGTAAAAAAGGGGGTTTTACATGTATCTGGATATTTCCTGACTTTTGTTGAATTCCGTAAGTTTATTGCACTGTGTGTTTGGTCGCCGCTGCATGGTTTTGTATGAGGACATCTGGAAGTATGTGACATTTTGGGAGGTACATCTATCTCTGCACATTACCTTGTGCTTGCTGGCTGTGATTTCAAGCTTATGTAACCATCATTGCATGCTGCTAAGATATGACTAAAAGAAAAGACCTTACACCCACTACAACCAGCTGTACTTCCCATAAAACTTCTGGTTACTCATTTTACATGCAAAAAAATCTTGTTTAATCAATGTGTTACTTTGAAGCAAAATAGGTATGTGTTGCAAAGCACTAACTCTCTGTCCAGAGAAACTGGGCATCAACAAACTATGTTGAGTATTTAAGTACATTTTGCTGAAAAAACTGTAGGAAAAAAACGACAGTAAGATGCAGTAATTGAATAAGCTACATTTCAAAAAATACCTTCTCAAAAGGAATAAAATCTGTAAAGTTAAGTTCCTTTGATCTTTTCAGAAAAAAAGCTCCCTAATTGTTGGAAGAGTATAGTTGTTCTGAATGGTAAACTGTCACTGGGAATGCAGCAGTGTATTGATACTGTTGGAATGGTTGAGGCAGACACAGAGCCCTTCCACCACTTCACAAGTCTCTAAAGAAACCTCATTAATCCTGTGTACACATTAACATCCATTCCCTTCATGCTTTCACTTGACTGTCCAAAACTTATGTCTTCATGGTCCACTTCCTTCAGCTCTCCAACATCAGACTCCCCTGCCTTTTTCTCTGTCTTTCCTGCAGACCTCCTGCTCATTTACCTGCTTTTTTCTCTTTGCTTGCTCATTCTGTTATGCCCATTTCTTCTCTGTCTCATTTGGAGGTCACCTTCATTTGTTTGCAATTATCAGAGGCTAATTTTCTCAGAGAAATTTCTTCCAAGTATTACCAATATCCATCAGCCACCTCGCTTGTTTCAGTCCCTTCCCTTATGTGACAAACCTGCTTGACTACTCACAGAGAGTCCCTAAAGAGCTCACTTGCAAGACCTAGAGATCTCAAAAAGGTTTTGAAGCAATGTAGCAGGTGATCCTTAAACAACCTAACTTTAGTTTAAGCTACTTCATTAGTTTCACCTCAATGGAGAAAGAGAGGTGAATCACTCTCCAACAGTGTTTAGCTCTCCCCAAGTTTAACCTGAGCATCTCATTTTTAAAGAGCTGAAGTGCACTGTACGTATTTACAGAATCCCTGCCCTAGCCTGGGAAATGTATTAAGATAATACTAAGTGGAAAGCAATAGCTGCACTCAGGGAGACATTTATCTGACCTATGTTAGATATGTACAGTTGGGTAAAATTAATTGAAATTTATACACTAGAAATAGGTTAAAAGGAGCCTAGAGTGATTAGCTCAATTAATTACATTTAGTTAGATGATTCCCAGCCCTTACATTAAGAAAAATAAATCCTTTCTATTCCCAGATCAGCTTCTCATAGTGTACATGCATTTCTTGACTCCATTTTTTTGCCACAGCTTTGGCCAGAAAGAATGAGTTAATAGTTCTATTTTGTAAATCCCTTCTCCTTCTAGCCACCTTGCTTCATTTTCTCATGCCTCAAACTGGTCCACTGAACATCTCAGTTTTGCTGCTGCAATTGACTGTCTCTTCCAAGAGAAGAGTAACTCCATTTAATCTTAAATTTACATCTTTACAGATCATATACAACTCACTAATCTCCATTTCTGATCTCCAATTCTAAAGACTTAATTTCTCATTCCATCTTTTAAACATCCACATTGCAACATGCCTCTCTCTGTTTAATCTTTGCTTGCCTCCCTCCAAACAAGAGCTTCTTCATCTGCATCTTCACCTGCTTACTCTTCATTTGCAAATATAAAACTGTTTGACCAAGAAGAATAATTACTCACTGCCGTCCTAGACTTACTAATAATGACCATGCTGGGCCCAACCAAATATACATCCAGCTCAGCATTCCTGTGATGGAAGCTAGCAGTGAACTTTGCCTCTTGGAGACTTTCCATCCTCTCCCAAATTTATGACCAAAACCAAATCAACCTTTCCTCCAGTTACTTAGTGTCCTCCCAAATCTGCCTGTAAACACCAATGCAGGTTTTAGCAAGACATTAGATACAGTGATTTTGTATGAATAACTGCAGAGATTTTAGCTACATTTTAGGCTACACTGTCAGTGGGACTAGGCTAAAAGATGTATCATTCTCAGGCAGGTGGAATATACACTGCCTTTGGGCTTGCAAAGGTCCTCTGATGGATTTGGATACATATAAAGGATGGTAACCACCTACACCTGAACTTGTGTTCTTACACTCTCTTTCCAGGTAGTGGAAATCTCATTGACGCAGGGGCCTCAGCTCCCACTTCTGAGTGAGCTCAGCACCCCCAGGGACTGCAGCTGCCCTTTCCCCTCCATGGCACGTTCAGCACAGTGATGTCTATAACCCACACTGTTCCCCTAATAAAGTACACAGGCCACTGCCTGTCTATCAGCAGTGTGTCAACATGACCTACCCTGGGCTGTTTCAGCAGAACTGCCCAAACGTTCCAGGATCTAACCACCAGGAGCAACGTAATCAATTCCCTCTCACTAGGCTGGCTGACGTCATGGCACAATGATGGTGTGGTGTATTGAGGTTTCTGGAACCGGTTTCATTTGTTAGTAGCAAAAAAAAAACCCAAACAAAAAAACTGCCAAAAAACAAACAAACAAACAAAACCAAAACAAAAAAACCCCAAACAAAAAAAACAAAAAACCCAAAAAAACCCCACAAGTAGAGTTTCATTTCACCAAATACAGACAAGTGTTGGGGCACACTCAGGGAGGAAGCAGAGACAAGCTTATCTTGCCAAAAATTCTCTGTTTTCTCTTAGTCAGTAAGACAAACAACAACGCAAAACAACTCCCAAGGAATCCCATCCTATGAACAACCTTCTGCAATTGCTTCCTTTGACTAATAGAGAAATAATTCCTGTCCACTTGAAACTTTGAACAAAAACAAGTCATAGTGAAAAAGGTATTGTAGAAAAGTCATGGCATGATGCCAAAAACATTAATGCATGTTCTTACCTGTAATTCAGTGGAACTGACAGATAGACATGCCTTTATATCAATCTACTTTCAAGCTGCTTTTTAATGTAACTGATTAGTTAAGAAACATTCTTAGAATATGCAAAAATATTTTTGGTGAAGGGAAGAATCGAGTTTCCTGCACTGAATCCTTCACGTTCTGAGAACACAGCCTTGTCTTAATTAAATTATTGGTGCTGTTTTTATTTTCTAGTATTATATCACAAATTACACTCCACTATCAATAATTACATCAAATAAAGATAGTATTAAAATACCTGAATGTCTATGAGAAGTTCCAAATTAATGTAACTGGAAAGTCAGGCAATTTTTTTGCACTGAACAGATGGTAACACTCTAATTCTCCTATTTTCCCAGCCAGGCTGCTACAAGCCTCGACCAGAATTTTGATCCAAATGATACTGAAGTCAATGGAAAGGTTGACATTGAGTTCAGCGAGCTTCAGCTCAGTTCCTGCAGGAAGCAAAAATTCTGTCCTCATGGATCTTCAAAGCAGTTGACAGTGATGGCTGAGAACAACAGCTATGTTAGTTTTGTTATGGTAACATCCATCCAACAAGAACTTAACCAAGAAATACTTCTTTGCTGTTCCCCATGAAACACCCACAGACAAAAGCTCTCTGTCACTGCTTCTTTTGGATTGTGTTTGATTTGAAAAAAAAAAAAAAAAAAAATTCACCTGTCCTACTCTCACTCTAGTAATTTAAGAATCAACACTGGAGAAATGCCTTCCACTAATAGTAACTGAAGTCCCTGCTTTTGCAGTTTCCTAATTCCGATCAACTTAAGCAACTTGGAACTCCTAACCCACCTTTAAAATATTTTTTCAGTGGTTAAATATGCACACAGTACTTTGTGAAAGTACTAAAATTAACATGCAACTTTTTTAAAGTCTTTGAGTAAAGTTTCTATCCTCAATTACATTTAAATCCTAGGGAAATCTAAGACACTGTCTTTGTGCACTGCATGTGTCAGGAACTCACAGCTAAAGGTTTAGGAGTATATTTCATATTTATAAGCTGAAATGTGACTTGTCTTTTTGCTGGCAAGTTAAAAACTAAATTCACACTTATTTGACAGACAAAAATTCTGACTGTGATTACTCGAATACAACTCTGAAGGAACTTTACATGATGTATGGAACAAATTTACGTTGAGTGTGGAACAAATGTTTCCAGAAATTTCCACAGCATATCAATGTATTCATTTAAGAGGAAAATGCATAGTGAGAAATGGGATTGCACACAGCACAAAAGATCAAATTATATTGCAAAATTATATCCACTGAAGGTTATAAGCATTGTTTTACACATTAGAGGTCAATGTGAAGGCACTGCAGCAAGAACATTTACTCTTTTCTGATATGTATGAGGACAACTTCTGCTATAAAGTACTGGTGTTTTAGCACTAATGAAAGAACATGATTAAGAATGTTCACAGCTTACTTTGTTATCGAGTTCTCCATCTCCCCCAGCCTATCTAAAATGAAAATAAAGTAACACTGCAACTTTCTGGATCGATTAGTCTACTTAAAGAGCTGTACAATTAAAATACTTCAGTAGTTGGAGCTGCAGTTTTTACTGAAGGTACTGCTTAGTTTTGTGACCATCAACACAAGAATGGAATAACCCAAAGCTCTGGAACTGAGCAAACATGATCAGAATATATTTTTCACAGATGATTACTCTGTAAAACACTTAAAAAGAAGCTCTATAATCTTAAATGAGCTGTGCCTTACAAATGAATAAAGATTTCTTTAGAATATTAAACTCCCAGGCCCAGTGTTTCATTAAAGACTAATGAATACTACTACGTACTCAGATGGGTTTTTTTTTCTGTGGAAAAGGTAAGAATCTCTCTCCTGGCCTAGACCTAGGCAAGAAAAAGAGAGAGGGAAAATACTGTACTTTTCTTTATTTGATCACATTTAAAATGTTGCTATAAATCATCATAGAACGACGAATGATGAAAGGTAAATGTCAAGAAATGGAAGAATATGTGCTTCTGTTGGCAATAGCACCTTATCAAAACACCTTCCCACAGGCACAATCTACAAAGCTTCATGAATTATATAGGCAGAAGAAGCAGAAATCGAAATCTTGTATCTTATTTAACTGTAACTTTAAATATTCTAATCTCTTCAACAAGTTTGAAAGTATGTTGCAAAATAAATAGGTCAACATTTAAAGACACTCACTATATTGGAAAGTGCAGACAAAAGCTGACCATAAAAAAGAGAGAAAGAATGAAACTGGATGAATACATCCTACGAAATGGTAAAGGTCATGAACTTCTACTTCTGAAATAACTTTTGGAAGAGTTTCTGAAATAATAGGGGAAAAACTCAATAAATGTTTCTATAATTACTTTGTTTTAAGGCAGTTTTCAGCACACATTCTAGAGGTCTCATAATGCATCTATCTGTATTCAATTTTCAATTAAAGAAGATGGACTGTGCACAAGAAGAAACCAAATTAGTATCTTCCACATATAACCACAAATAATCCCAAAACTTGGATACCTTGTAAGATTACAATTATGTCTCCTGATTGTGTCTAAAAACTGTACTCTAAAATTGAACAGAATCACTATAATAAATAGTTTGAACTCAAGATTAATGAGATCTGAAACACTGGTCAATAAAAGAAATAAAGGAACTCTAATGGAAGAGACAGCTAAAACTGTTTCACTTCCAGCAGTGCAAACATTTTCGTGCATCTTGTCAAACACAATCAATCCTTTCCCATCTTTCACGGAGATCCATGAGATATCAGCTAGGTCCCTATCCCAGCAAGAAGTAGGAAAGCTCAGCTTGTTTTGCTGCTGTTGAAATGCCTCCTAATTATACATCCCAGACCAGTGGATCCACTATGTAAAACCAAGGCCGCTCTTCCCCCACTCCCTTCCACACAAGGACAGCCTGGACTGGCAGGCAGGATTCTTGCCGAGGCAGGAGCACAGGGAAGCTGCTGGGAAGTAACAAACACATACATGTTGTTTTTGTGTTTCAGATACAACAACCTGAAAAAATACTCTGCGACCCAAACTGATTTGCAGTTTGTGTTTAGGGAGAGAGAATCAAAATCTGACTACTTTGAAAGCTCAGTGCAGCCTATTGCATTATTAAAGGTAAAAATTACAGCTATTACTTTCAATATTTTTATGCAAGCTTTCTCTCCAGCAGATTAGGAGAAACAGTCTATAGCTATAGCAACCAGGAGAAAGGAGGGATGGATAAATCCAGTCCAAACCACTTCTCCTTAAAACCTTGCATCACTACCTTCACTATAACAAGCATAATAGCTCATTTTTATTGCCACTTGACTGAAGACTCATTAAAAACATGGTCAGCTGATTTTAATTCCTTCTTAATAAACAGAATGTACATGACAGAAACTGCACCGATACTCCTCTGGAAGGCTTCCTTTGTTTCTTAAAGGAATTTAATTTTTTTGTCTTATGAAAAGATTTCTTAGGGATAGTTTGTTTAGCTTTCACTCTGTGATCTCCATAACCACCCTAGGTAGGTAGTAAAATGGGAAAAAATACAAAATTCTCCCACTCATGACCTTCTTGACTTAAAGTGAGCTTCAGGAACATATTGTAAGTGAAATGAGACTGACTCTATTAATAGATATTAATATTAATAGACAATTCAGGTAAGCATACAGTGCTCAATGTCTCAGTGCAAGGAAAGGACTGCCAGGGAGAGTGTCACAGGAGAATTCCATTGATTTTAAACACATAAGAGTTTGTTTTCAGGATCCCTTCATGCCGGTGTGGGTCAATTCGCAGATGGGGATGTTCAGTGCAGGTGGACCTTCTAAATGAAGGAGTCGGGTGAGATTGCCTCAACAGAAAGCAGCTGTTTAATGGTCTGCACTGAGCAGCACTGGCGATCCTCTGACAGCTCTGAAAGAGCCTTAACCCAGAGCCAGTGCTGACTTCCACCGCCAGCAGCACGAGCTGGAGAGGGGACTCCACCAAGGGCTGCATCTGGGGCTTTGCGGCCCGGGGATTTCCTATCTCTTTCACACAGAAGGGCAGCTCAGAGGGCTGAATCCAACAAGCCGGGAGAAGGGCTAAATATGTAGCAGGTGGAAGCATTTTCGGGGGCTCGCCACTGGCGCACCTCGATTTTCGGGGCCTCGTGAGCCCCGGCGGAAGTTTTCAGCGTGTGGGGCCAGCGGGTGAGAGCGGCCCCGCAGGGGAGTCCCCCGGGACGGGACACGGCGCTGGGGCAGGGCTGCGGGCAGAGGTGCGAGGGGCCGGGAGCCGCTCGTGAGGGACCAGGGCACGGGCACGGGCAGCGGGAGGCGGTGCTGAGGCACCGGTGGACGGAGCTCCGTATCTGGAGCCGGTGGTGATGCACCGGCGGACGGGGCTCCGTATCCGGAGCCGGCGGTGAGGGACGGGAGGACGAGGCTCCGCATCGGGAGCCGGCGGTGAGGGACGAGCGGACGGGCCCCTCAGCGTCCGCCGTGCGGGCGCGGCCGCCGGGGCCCTGCCGAG